>JAUCBJ010003987.1:0-95527 GCA_032718475.1 Nemertoderma westbladi
GATATCCAACCCTAACCAAAATTCGTTGCTAACATCACCGAATCCAGACTTATAGTACGCCCAATCCCGGAAGAATTCAACATCTCCATTAATTCTCCTTTGAATCACCAACCATGGGCCACCTGGGTACGTGGAGTCACATCTGATTAAGCCATTTAGGCCATGATCACTACTGTGTATGTTAACAGTATTATTAAATTGATATATAGGGCAAAGATGATTTGGAAGAAGATATCCCATAGCAAACAGTATCGAATTCTTTTGCTGAAGAACTTCGTCAGAAATTGTGATGCTTTGATTATTTAGTTTACCAGAAAACTTCTCAACTTTCTCACCAATGCTATAATTTAATTCCTTATTTTGTTCATTTAGAATATCAGAGAATAATTGACTTTGCTCACCAATGGTACTAATGAACATTGCAGTTTGTTCTGTAAGTTTGTCAGAATGCATTTCCATTTCCCCATTCAACTTTTCTTTTAACTCTATTGTTTTATCATTTAGTTTAGCTAAATTATGCTGTATATCATTATTTAGATCACCTTCCAAATTGTATATTTTTACTTCAATGGCTCTTTGATAACTCACTGATACCATAGCAACAGTGACTTCACCTACCACAACTATAAGCAATCCAATAAATATAACAGCAATCAGCGCCCACAAACATTTGGGATTATTTAGTTTATCTCTTAAGTATGTCGTATTCAGAAAGGTAGTACCACCTGCCACTTTCTTTTTAATTCCATCCATCACACTCAATCGATTGTAATAGGTTTCTTCATAATCTTCGTATATAATGTCTTGGTTCTTGGTGGTAGTATCTCTGGATAGAGTATTACTATTAATATACTCCGAATTATCTTCTTGAATGCCAATGACACTGCTTTCAGCTGTTATTTGAGGCTTGGTAGTTTCCATAGTAAAATAATTTGCATATTAAACTATATAATTTTACTAATCAAGCTAAACATAAAACAAACTTGAGCAGCAAACTTTAAGCAGAAAAATGACATGTTGACAAGGGTCATTATTCATTGGGACATTAATTCATAATAATATACTAAAAAAAAAGTTTCATAATCTTTCCGCAGTTATAAGTTTATTAAATAAAGAACAAATATAAATACACACAATAATTATTGAAATACAGAAAGAGGCAACGTTTCTACCACTATACTGTAGTATTCTTCAGACAAAAGTTTAGTACAACAATAGCAGGTACCGGTAATCTATAAGTCAGAATGAGAGAAAGATTTTAGGCGACCAGGGTCCCAATGATCTGTGCAGGGCAGTACAGTAGATGGGTATTTAAAAATGGTTAACTTAATGGAACTTCCCTGTTATTTATAGAAGGATTGTCTCTATGAATATATAGAGCCTCTAACTAGCAACTCGTATTTTGGAGTTGGCCCTATCTAATCAGAGTTAACCATATGTTTGTAAACATACTCTTTTTGTCTTCCTCAAGATGCTCGTCTAGTCTTCCATTGAACCAGCGACATGAGTAGCCAGTATAAGATTCACTGCAGGAATCATATTTATAATTATAGACTATATCCGAGCTGACTCTGGTCACCGAGTTAGTAAACAAAACTTTACCATATTAGATAGGGCCAACTCCAAATACGAGTTGCTAGTTAGAGGCTCTATATATTCATAGAGACAATCCTTCTATAAATAACAGGGAAGTTCCATTAAGTTAACCATTTATAAATACCCATTTACTGTACTGCCCTGCACAGATCATTGGGACCCTGGTCGCCTAAAATCTTTCTCTCATTCTGACTTATAGATTACCGGTACCTGCTATTGTTGTACTAAACTTTTGTCTGAAGAATACTACAGTATAGTGGTAGAAACGTTGCCACTTTCTGTATTTCAATAATTACTGTATGTATTAATATTTTTTCTTTATTTAATAAACTTGTAACTACGGAAACATTATGAAACTCTCATTTTATTCAATAAGCTTGATATTGCTATTCGTTAGCCGACTCGTTGGTTATCATTCCCATATAATAATATATTATTATTGTTTGTTTGTTTGTTTTGAAAATAAGAAAATATTTTATATTAAGAGGAAATTCTTTGAAGTTTAAATAGATTATTGATTAGAAGATCAATTTTGCTACATTTAAATCTATAAAACATTATTGCTAAACTTTGTAAATATTAATGGTATTCTTATTAACATTTATCTTACCAGAATGATATTGAACTATGACCCATCGCATATATGCATCAGCGATATATACTGGAATATTTTCCACTGGTGAGTTACTATTTGCTGTGAGATTTCTTGTACTGGTCAATAGGGATAATCTCAATCTACAGACAACTATGATGTACAATAGTATCTGGAGTAGAAAATAATCTATCCCAACAGAAGAATGGATTATAGAGAACAGTAATACACAAATTAGCCAGATGTCACTTTTAAATCATGCAACTAGATTATACCATTCAAGACCATTATTGGTTAGATCTGTACCCTCATCACAAGCGGTAGTATAAGTGGTGAACTGACCACACTAGCTGATAGGATGCATCTTGCTGCAGTCGACATCCACGAACATAGGATCTAGATCACCATCAACAAAGTTGGAAACTGGCTGACTTCAACAAACTTTAGAAAGCTGTCTTAGTCTTACTGACATCATTCAACTTGATGGTTTTTCCCATAGTCTGGAGCAAACCATTCAATTATTCAAATACCTGACCAGACAGCTGATGATGTCCAGTCTGGTTAGGATGCGAGGAAATGCCGCTGTTCCACCTGGGTTGGAAAAGTCGTAATGCAGACTGTGTTGCCATCGTAAACTCTTTCATCTTTTCCATCTGCATGATTGCTAGTACTTGTTAAGTAAGAACCCCAGTGTCTGTCTTATAGTGAGATGCTAGGTTCTCCACTGGGCAGCGGTGACTTGCACCCAGGAAGTTCGGTTCGGATATGCGAGGAGCAGAAAGCTGGGATCGAATTTGCGATCCAATCTCTCACTGATGTTTTTGCCAAAACGAAATTTCAGGCAGCCACAGCCGCATACTCGGTGTTGCTGAGTTGAAGGATACCGCACCTGAGGTGCTTTCACAATAGTATTTGGCAGAACAGGTATAAAGTCAGTCTGCTTCATTCACTCTGCTGCCATTGGACATAGCCGCACTAAAGATCAGAAATACTTACAATCAATTCAATTCAATTACATTATCATAAAGTTATAAATCAAATTACAGCAATAGCAATATGTTTAAGGGTAGCCACGAATAGCACAGTGCTAGCAGAGGTGTAGGATACCTCTACAGGACACAATACTGTGTAGGACTACTACAGTAGTGTACTACTACTACTACTACTACTATTATGGCCTGCTGCATTGAAACTGAATGAGATGCTATGAAAGCTTAACGAAAACATTTTGTCACCACACTGCAATCCACAATTGGTACTAGGTACTTGGTACTAGGTACTTGGCACTTGGTACTAGGTACTAGGTACTTGGTACTAGGTACTTGGTACTTGGCACTAGGTACTAGGTACTTGGTACTAGGTACTTGGCACTAGGTACTTGGTACTAGGTACTTGGCAGGATTTCCTCGACTTCTGGAGCCAGTAGGTGGAGTAAACATGGTTGAGAAACCATTACCATTATGATGATCTAAGGACATGCGTAGAACATAGTCAACCACAATTATGATTAAGAATGGCGCAAGTGTGTCTCCCTGGAGGACGCCCCATAACACTTCAAATGGTTCTGTATCACCGTCAACAGTAGACACAAATGTTGTCGAACCATCGTATACTAATCTGATTGCTGCAATAATTTTATCAGGAATCCCATATAATGAATGTATGATGAACATACATACACACACCTATACATACATACATACAAACATCCATCGTGTTTTTACTGGCCTCAGCTTTAGACAAAAACTACCCTGTCTAAAGACAGTTTCGTTATTAGTTATATTATAATTAGTTATTAATGTTGTTTATAGTTGTATACTTAAAATAAGAATATAAATACAGAGACAGTGTTCAATGCTAATTATGATTCTATTTTTAACATTGAATACGCAATTTTAGCAGGACTTAGGGTGAACAATAAGAATTTGTAAATAAAAAAAAAACGAAGCGACAATTTTGAGTTCTCCGTCTGATATGACAACCGTTCACCAATTTAATCAACTACTCTATCGCTTGTCGATTGTAAATATGCAATTGAAATGGAAGCTTTTACTCCACCACCAATTTTATTATTTATCGAATAAACAAACTTTATTATCATCATCTGAAATTATTTTTTTTTCGAAAATAAAATAAATTAACAATTTTTCATTTTGATTGGATTGTTTTATTTGTGAAATATTTATGATATATTGAAAATATTCTAATTGTGTTATTGCAACAAAATTAATGTTTTTCGTAATATACGCACGTAGTTAATTATTAATTTTTTCACATATAGGACATAAATTTGCAGAAATTTGAGAAAATTTAATATTAATTTAATTTTGGTATTGATATTTATCGCAAAATTTTTCAACAAGTTTTACTGCATTTGGACTTTTCGGAAAGACAATCATCCTCATTCATAGAAATACATTCTGTGTTCCGTTTGGTGATCACAGACCACTGGCGGGGAACAGACGAACTAAATATCGCGAATAGAACGCCGACGCAACCGTAGAGAACGGCTGCAACGAGGAACACATTCCTCCACTGCTCCCGAGTTCCATCTGCCGTTGTCACGCTCACCAAATAGGGTGCGGCTAGTGTAAGCCCCGAGCCTAGGGTGTTACCGGCACCCACTGTAACACCCACATGGGAGGGTGCCACCTCGTTGTGATTAACCATAAACCCACCACCGTACGAACAACCAAGTCCAGTGAAACATAGGCTTAATAGGAAGACAGATATTCCTGGGTTAGTTTCCGGCACCCACCCCACGCACGCCATAGACACTCCGCATATACAGACACCCACACTGTTTAACAATTTCCTAGTCACCGTGGCGGAAATAATCCTTCTTTTAATTAGTAAATCTGCGAGCCAAGAGAAACTTACTAACCCCACTAAGTTACCGACATAAGGCAGAGACGATATGAACCCATTCCTCTCTATAGCGAATTCTAAAACTTCCTCCATGTAGGACGGAAGTTGTGTTGCCAAGGTTACAAGTACAGTTAAGGACATGGAGGTCATTATCATTGGTGCCCAAATAGCAACGTCACATAATAACAGTTTCCATGGTATCGAGAGTTTAACATATTCTTTTTTAGTTATTTGTAGTAAATATTCTTTCTCTTGGTTGCTAATCCGTGGATGATGCGTCGGCGAGTCGTATAAGAAGAAATAGAACAGGATTGTTGTAATAAATGATATTCCTCCGCTGATGTAGTACAGAGACGGCCAACCCCCGTCGAATCCGTGTACAGCTAGCCAACCACCGGCCTGCATTGTCATTATTATACCCAATGGGAAGCCGGCCCATGTTAATGCAATCATCTGACTGCAGTGTACGGGGGCGGTCCATGAATGGATGAGTATGTGGAACGACGGGAAGAATGGGCCAACAAACACGCCCTGTAAGAAACGAAACACAATAAGAGCTGCCCAATGCCATCTAGCGGCGACTGGGTGCAACAACGTGACTACAGTGGCCAGGGCAGAGGAAACCACTAAGGATATTCTAGGTCCGTAACTTGTTGCTATGCAACCGCCGGACACCGAACCCACACCGTAACCCCAGAAGACTGCACTCAGAATCAATCCTTCTATAGATTTATTCCAATGGAAAACATTGTAGCCAAGGTCGCCATCTGTTTCGTTGTTATTGGCATTTACAGTTGTCATGGGAACTATTGTAATAGCGATGGAATATCTCGATATATTCAGTACAATTGCTCCACAAACGATAAGAATAATGACTGTAAGCCGACAGCTTCCAACCAAGCGCAGTTCATTTACCATCTTCTGTAGTCAATCCAATATAATAAATAAAGTTAAAATCAAAATCAAAGTCAGTGTGTGGTATCCTTGTACACACTGTAGTGTAGTGATGTATTGCTGTATGCGCGCGATGTACAGTAAAGATACAGTCAGTCGTGATTCAATGAACTCCTATTCTTAATCACACTTTTTCAGAATTGAACAACACTCTTGAACTGCTGTTATCAGTTTAATGTAAATATTTACCGAAGTAATATTACCTGCAAGTGTAGATAGGCCCTGCCTATAGTATAGACCAAGGCGTCTTTTATTTAATACGCATTGGTATATGCATACATTGTTAAATCGCGTTTCGGCAACTGTCGCGTTTCGGCAACTGTTGCTATTCGGCAAAAAAGATGCTTTTCGGCAAAAAAGATGCGTTTCGGCAAAAAAAAGTCGCGATTCGGCAAAAAATTCGCGATTCGGCCAAAAAGTTGCTTTTCGGCAAAAAAGATGCGTTTCGGCAAAAAAAGTAGCGATTCGGCAAAAAGTCGCGATTCGGCAAAAAAGTTGCGTTTCGGCAAAAGATAAAGATAAATTCCTAGATGTTAGAACGGGGTTGAATTCAATAATTAAAATCGTAGTGGTCTTTTCTTATGTCAATTATGCAAGGTATGTGGTGCAGTACTAATATTATTTTATTTATTTGTATGTAATTAATTCCGGACTACTTACGGGGTAACTTGCCAGTTACCCCTAAAGACGTTTTCAGATTTAAAATCCTCATTGAATTCTGCCCCAGATACGTTAAATAAATTTATGAAATCCCCCCCCCCCCCCCCCCTTACAATACATCAAGGGCCAACAATTGGCCAATTTGTTTGGTAGTAACTTTGAAATTTATCTACCAATGGTCCCCGGCTGCCCTTTCTTTAATTTTTCATGAAAAACCGCAAATAATAACCTGCAAAATAGTTATTTATAAAATTATTTAATTGTTTATTAATAAATTTTAATTATTAATAATTGAAATTATACGTCAGGGGACACACCGCAAAGTATATTCAATCTTGTTTCCATATCATTAGTGGAATATTTACCGAAATTCCGATATTCTTCTGCCCACCTGTATTATAATTTTCACTCGTTGCTCTTATTAGCAAGGGCTTCGCTTTTGCCAAAAGCATTGTAAATAGTTAAAAAATTATACTGTTGAACACTTCCTCTTTTTTTTATTGAATTATATTTATTTCATTTTCAATAATTAACAGAATAAAGAAAATTACATTTAATTAAAAAAAAATTGAATACAAAATAATGTAAGTCCTACTACGAATTGTACTTATATAGTTTTATATTTATTTCCAGTTTTTAACTTATACTTTCAGTTTAAAATCTTGGGTAATTTAGTTCTAGTTACTTTTTTAAACAATTGCTGTTTCACGTCAGAAAAAATGCCAGAAACAATTTTAGTTCTATTTTGTATTCAGTTCGCAGCACTAGTCCCTCGGTTGGAGTCCCGTATCTAGCTAGTTTCTGTTCGCAGCACTAGTCCCTCGGTTGGAGTCCCGTATCTACCTAGTTTCTGTTCGCAGCACTAGTCCCTCGGTTGGAGTCCGTATCTACCTAGTTTCTGTTCGCAGCACTAGTCCCTTGGTTGGAGTCCCGTATCTAGCTAGTTTATGTTCGCAGCACTAGTCCCTCGGTTGGAGTCCAGTATTTAGCTAGTTTCTGTTCGCAGCACTAGTCCCTCGGTTGGAGTCCAGTATTTAGCTAGTTTCTGTTCGCAGCACTAGTCCCTTGGTTGGAGCCCGTATCTACCTAGTTTCTGTTCGCAGCACTAGTCCCTTGGTTGGAGTCCCGTATCTAGCTAGTTAATGTTCGCAGCAGTAGTCCCTCGGTTGGAGTCCAGTATTTAGCTAGTTTCTGTTCGCAGCACTAGTCCCTCGGTTGGAGTCCGTATCTACCTAGTTTCTGTTCGCAGCACTAGTCCCTTGGTTGGAGCCCGTATCTACCTAGTTTCTGTTCGCAGCACTAGTCCCTTGGTTGGAGCCCGTATCTACCTAGTTTCTGTTCGCAGCACTAGTCCCTTGGTTGGAGTCCTGTATCTAGCTAGTTTATGTTCGCAGCACTAGTCCCTCGGTTGGAGTCCAGTATATAGCTAGTTTCTGTTCGCAGCACTAGTCCCTCGGTTGGAGTCCAGTATTTAGCTAGTTTCTGTTCGCAGCACTAGTCCCTTGGTTGGAGCCCGTATCTACCTAGTTTCTGTTCGCAGCACTAGTCCCTTGGTTGGAGTCCCGTATCTAGCTAGTTTATGTTCGCAGCACTAGTCCCTCGGTTGGAGTCCAGTATTTAGCTAGTTTCTGTTCGCAGCACTAGTCCCTTGGTTGGAGCCCGTATCTACCTAGTTTCTGTTCGCAGCACTAGTCCCTTGGTTGGAGTCCCGTATCTAGCTAGTTTATGTTCGCAGCACTAGTCCCTCGGTTGTAGTCCAGTATTTAGCTAGTTTCTGTTCGCAACACTAGTCCCTCGGTTGGCGTCCAGTATTTAGCTAGTTTCTGTTCGCAGCACTAGTCCCTCGGTTGGAGTCCCGTATCTAGCTAGTTTCTGTTCGCAGCACTAGTCCCTCGGTTGGAGTCCAGTATTTAGCTAGTTTCTGTTCGCAACACTAGTCCCTCGGTTGGAGTCCCGTATCTAGCTAATTTCTGTTCGCAGCACTAGTCCCTCGGTTGGAGTCCCGTATCTACCTAGTTTCTGTTCGCAGCACTAGTCCCTCGGTTGGCGTCCAGTATTTAGCTAGTTTCTGTTCGCAGCACTAGTCCCTCGGTTGGAGTCCCGTATCTAGCTAGTTTCTGTTCGCAGCACTAGTCCCTCGGTTGGCGTCCAGTATTTAGCTAGTTTCTGTTCGCAGCACTAGTCCCTCGGTTGGAGTCCCGTATCTAGCTAGTTTCTGTTCGCAGCACTAGTCCCTCGGTTGGAGTCCAGTATTTAGCTAGTTTCTGTTCGCAACACTAGTCCCTCGGTTGGAGTCCCGTATCTAGCTAATTTCTGTTCGCAGCACTAGTCCCTCGGTTGGAGTCCGTATCTACCTAGTTTCTGTTCGCAGCACTAGTCCCTTGGTTGGAGCCCGTATCTACCTAGTTTCTGTTCGCAGCACTAGTCCCTTGGTTGGAGTCCCGTATCTAGCTAGTTTATGTTCGCAGCACTAGTCCCTCGTTTGGAGTCCAGTATTTAGCTAGTTTCTGTTCGCAGCACTAGTCCCTCGGTTGGAGTCCAGTATTTAGCTAGTTTCTGTTCGCAGCACTAGTCCCTTGGTTGGAGCCCGTATCTACCTAGTTTCTGTTCGCAGCACTAGTCCCTTGGTTGGAGTCCCGTATCTAGCTAGTTTATGTTCGCAGCACTAGTCCCTCGGTTGGAGT
Organism: Nemertoderma westbladi; assembly: GCA_032718475.1. Classification (NCBI taxonomy): domain Eukaryota; kingdom Metazoa; phylum Xenacoelomorpha; order Nemertodermatida; family Nemertodermatidae; genus Nemertoderma; species Nemertoderma westbladi. The sequence continues at coordinate 9,355 of JAUCBJ010003987.1, forward strand.
CCAGTATTTAGCTAGTTTCTGTTCGCAGCACTAGTCCCTCGGTTGGAGTCCGTATCTACCTAGTTTCTGTTCGCAGCACTAGTCCCTTGGTTGGAGCCCGTATCTACCTAGTTTCTGTTCGCAGCACTAGTCCCTTGGTTGGAGCCCGTATCTACCTAGTTTATGTTCGCAGCACTAGTCCCTCGGTTGGAGTCCAGTATTTAGCTAGTTTCTGTTCGCAGCACTAGTCCCTCGGTTGGAGTCCAGTATTTAGCTAGTTTCTGTTCGCAGCACTAGTCCCTTGGTTGGAGCCCGTATCTACCTAGTTTCTGTTCGCAGCACTACTCCCTTGGTTGGAGTCCCGTATCTAGCTAGTTTATGTTCGCAGCACTAGTCCCTCGGTTGGAGTCCAGTATTTAGCTAGTTTCTGTTCGCAGCACTAGTCCCTTGGATGGAGCCCGTATCTACCTAGTTTCTGTTCGCAGCACTAGTCCCTTGGTTGGAGTCCCGTATCTAGCTAGTTTATGTTCGCAGCACTAGTCCCTCGGTTGGAGTCCAGTATTTAGCTAGTTTCTGTTCGCAGCACTAGTCCCTCGGTTGGCGTCCAGTATTTAGCTAGTTTCTGTTCGCAGCACTAGTCCCTCGGTTGGAGTCCCGTATCTAGCTAGTTTCTGTTCGCAGCACTAGTCCCTTGGTTGGAGTCCAGTATTCAGCTAGTTTCTGTTCGCAGCACTAGTCCCTTGGTTGGAGCCCGTATCTACCTAGTTTCTGTTCGCAGCACTAGTCCCTTGGTTGGAGTCCCGTATCTAGCTAGTTTATGTTCGCAGCACTAGTCCCTCGGTTGGAGTCCAGTATTTAGCTAGTTTCTGTTCGCAGCACTAGTCCCTCGGTTGGCGTCCAGTATTTAGCTAGTTTCTGTTCGCAGCACTAGTCCCTCGGTTGGAGTCCCGTATCTAGCTAGTTTCTGTTCGCAGCACTAGTCCCTTGGTTGGAGTCCAGTATTTAGCTAGTTTCTGTTCGCAACACTAGTCCCTCGGTTGGAGTCCAGTATTTAGCTAGTTTCTGTTCGCAGCACTAGTCCCGCGGTTGGTGTTCCGTATCTAGCTAGTTTATGTTCGCAGCACTAGTCCCTCGGTTGGAGTTCCGTATCTAGCTAGTTTATGTTCGCAGCACTAGTCCCTTGGTTGGAGTCCCGTATCTAGCTAGTTTATGTTCGCAGCACTAGTCCCTCGGTTGGAGTCCAGTATTTAGCTAGTTTCTGTTCGCAGCACTAGTCCCTCGGTTGGAGTCCCGTATCTAGCTAGTTTCTGTTCGCAGCACTAGTCCCTCGGTTGGAGTCCAGTATTTAGCTAGTTTCTGTTCGCAGCACTAGTCCCTCGGTTGGAGTTCCGTATCTAGCTAGTTTCTGTTCGCAGCACTAGTCCCTTGGTTGGAGTCCCGTATCTAGCTAGTTTCTGTTCGCAGCACTAGTCCCTTGGTTGGAGTCCCGTATCTAGCTAGTTTATGTTCGCAGCACTAGTCCCTCGGTTGGAGTCCAGTATTTAGCTAGTTTCTGTTCGCAGCACTAGTCCCTCGGTTGGAGTCCCGTATCTAGCTAGTTTCTGTTCGCAGCACTAGTCCCTTGGTTGGAGTCCCGTATCTAGCTAGTTAATGTTCGCAGCAGTAGTCCCTCGGTTGGAGTCCAGTATTTAGCTAGTTTCTGTTCGCAGCACTAGTCCCTCGGTTGGAGTCCGTATCTACCTAGTTTCTGTTCGCAGCACTAGTCCCTTGGTTGGTGCCCGTATCTACCTAGTTTCTGTTCGCAGCACTAGTCCCTTGGTTGGAGCCCGTATCTACCTAGTTTCTGTTCGCAGCACTAGTCCCTTGGTTGGAGTCCTGTATCTAGCTAGTTTATGTTCGCAGCACTAGTCCCTCGGTTGGAGTCCAGTATATAGCTAGTTTCTGTTCGCAGCACTAGTCCCTTGGTTGGAGCCCGTATCTACCTAGTTTCTGTTCGCAGCACTAGTCCCTTGGTTGGAGCCCGTATCTACCTAGTTTCTGTTCGCAGCACTAGTCCCTTGGTTGGAGTCCTGTATCTAGCTAGTTTATGTTCGCAGCACTAGTCCCTCGGTTGGAGTCCAGTATATAGCTAGTTTCTGTTCGCAGCACTAGTCCCTCGGTTGGAGTCCAGTATTTAGCTAGTTTCTGTTCGCAGCACTAGTCCCTTGGTTGGAGCCCGTATCTACCTAGTTTCTGTTCGCAGCACTAGTCCCTTGGTTGGAGTCCCGTATCTAGCTAGTTTATGTTCGCAGCACTAGTCCCTCGGTTGGAGTCCAGTATTTAGCTAGTTTCTGTTCGCAGCACTAGTCCCTTGGTTGGAGCCCGTATCTACCTAGTTTCTGTTCGCAGCACTAGTCCCTTGGTTGGAGTCCCGTATCTAGCTAGTTTATGTTCGCAGCACTAGTCCCTCGGTTGTAGTCCAGTATTTAGCTAGTTTCTGTTCGCAGCACTAGTCCCTCGGTTGGCGTCCAGTATTTAGCTAGTTTCTGTTCGCAGCACTAGTCCCTCGGTTGGAGTCCCGTATCTAGCCCTCGGTTGGAGTCCAGTATTTAGCTAGTTTCTGTTCGCAGCACTAGTCCCTTGGTTGGAGCCCGTATCTACCTAGTTTCTGTTCGCAGCACTAGTCCCTTGGTTGGAGTCCCGTATCTAGCTAGTTTATGTTCGCAGCACTAGTCCCTCGGTTGGAGTCCAGTATTTAGCTAGTTTCTGTTCGCAGCACTAGTCCCTCGGTTGGAGTCCGTATCTACCTAGTTTCTGTTCGCAGCACTAGTCCCTTGGTTGGAGCCCGTATCTACCTAGTTTCTGTTCGCAGCACTAGTCCCTTGGTTGGAGCCCGTATCTACCTAGTTTATGTTCGCAGCACTAGTCCCTCGGTTGGAGTCCAGTATTTAGCTAGTTTCTGTTCGCAGCACTAGTCCCTCGGTTGGAGTCCAGTATTTAGCTAGTTTCTGTTCGCAGCACTAGTCCCTTGGTTGGAGCCCGTATCTACCTAGTTTCTGTTCGCAGCACTACTCCCTTGGTTGGAGTCCCGTATCTAGCTAGTTTATGTTCGCAGCACTAGTCCCTCGGTTGGAGTCCAGTATTTAGCTAGTTTCTGTTCGCAGCACTAGTCCCTTGGATGGAGCCCGTATCTACCTAGTTTCTGTTCGCAGCTCTAGTCCCTTGGTTGGAGTCCCGTATCTAGCTAGTTTATGTTCGCAGCACTAGTCCCTCGGTTGGAGTCCAGTATTTAGCTAGTTTCTGTTCGCAGCACTAGTCCCTCGGTTGGCGTCCAGTATTTAGCTAGTTTCTGTTCGCAGCACTAGTCCCTCGGTTGGAGTCCCGTATCTAGCTAGTTTCTGTTCGCAGCACTAGTCCCTTGGTTGTAGTCCAGTATTTAGCTAGTTTCTGTTCGCAGCACTAGTCCCTTGGTTGGAGCCCGTATCTACCTAGTTTCTGTTCGCAGCACTAGTCCCTTGGTTGGAGTCCCGTATCTAGCTAGTTTATGTTCGCAGCACTAGTCCCTCGGTTGGAGTCCAGTATTTAGCTAGTTTCTGTTCGCAGCACTAGTCCCTCGGTTGGCGTCCAGTATTTAGCTAGTTTCTGTTCGCAGCACTAGTCCCTCGGTTGGAGTCCCGTATCTAGCTAGTTTCTGTTCGCAGCACTAGTCCCTTGGTTGGAGTCCAGTATTTAGCTAGTTTCTGTTCGCAACACTAGTCCCTCGGTTGGAGTCCAGTATTTAGCTAGTTTCTGTTCGCAGCACTAGTCCCGCGGTTGGTGTTCCGTATCTAGCTAGTTTATGTTCGCAGCACTAGTCCCTCGGTTGGAGTTCCGTATCTAGCTAGTTTATGTTCGCAGCACTAGTCCCTTGGTTGGAGTCCCGTATCTAGCTAGTTTATGTTCGCAGCACTAGTCCCTCGGTTGGAGTCCAGTATTTAGCTAGTTTCTGTTCGCAGCACTAGTCCCTCGGTTGGAGTCCCGTATCTAGCTAGTTTCTGTTCGCAGCACTAGTCCCTCGGTTGGAGTCCAGTATTTAGCTAGTTTCTGTTCGCAGCACTAGTCCCTCGGTTGGAGTTCCGTATCTAGCTAGTTTCTGTTCGCAGCACTAGTCCCTTGGTTGGAGTCCCGTATCTAGCTAGTTTCTGTTCGCAGCACTAGTCCCTTGGTTGGAGTCCCGTATCTAGCTAGTTTATGTTCGCAGCACTAGTCCCTCGATTGGAGTCCAGTATTTAGCTAGTTTCTGTTCGCAGCACTAGTCCCTCGGTTGGAGTCCCGTATCTAGCTAGTTTCTGTTCGCAGCACTAGTCCCTCGGTTGGAGTCCCGTATCTAGCTAGTTTTTGTTCGCAGCAGTAGTCCCTCGGTTGGAGTCCCGTATCTAGCTAGTTTCTGTTCGCAGCACTAGTCCCTCGGTTGGAGTCCAGTATTTAGCTAGTTTCTGTTCGCAGCACTAGTCCCTCGGTTGGAGTCCAGTATTTAGCTAGTTTCTGTTTGCAGCACTAGTCCCTTGGTTGGAGTCCCGTATCTAGCTAGTTTCTGTTCGCAGCACTAGTCCCTCGGTTGGAGTCCAGTATTTAGCTAGTTTCTGTTCGCAGCACTAGTCCCTCGGTTGGAGACCAGTATTTAGCTAGTTTGTGTTCGCAGCACTAGTCCCTCGGTTGGAGTCCCGTATCTAGCTAGTTTCTGTTCGCAGCACTAGTCCCTCGGTTGGAGTCCAGTATTTAGCTAGTTTCTGTTCGCAGCACTAGTCCCTCGGTTGGAGTCCAGTATTTAGCTAGTTTCTGTTGGCAGCACTAGTCCCTCGGTTGGAGTCCCGATATCTAGCTAGTTTCCGTGGTGAGGATAAGTTGCTTTATTATTACAACTTTATTTCAGTTGATGCAGTACTAGTAATGTAGTGTGTTAGCTAGGCCGTTTGCGCTTCCATCACAGCTGTATCATATTTAATTTGTTTTTTTTTAACTTGGTACGCCAATACATTACAATTGAGCTAGACTGAGTTAATGACAGTATATTATAAAGAAGACAATAGGCCCTATAGATACGATAAATAAATGATGTTCTGCTTGAAATTACACTGAATACGGATAGAACAATAATTAACGATATAACTAAAGTAAGTAACACCAATTGAGAATAATTAATGAAATGTTGTTCAGCTGTCAAAGTTTAGTTGTGGGCATTTAATTTCGCGTTGAATAATGTTGATAATATGTTAATATTTCGAATATCGCACATCGAATCGTTTCCAACCTTTTATTCAACAACTAGATAGTTTTACAATCGCGTTTACAATTCTCCAATACAAGCAAGTGGTTTGAAGCTATTTGGTTATTATACACACATATAAACATAAATAAATAATCACATAGTGTTTTTGAACGGCTCAACTCTTGACAAGAACTACCCTGGCCTGCCTATTAGTATGCAGGTTCGTTATAATACTAGAATAAAACTATGTTTTATTTCAAAACAATTGTTTTATTTCAAAACAAATGTTTTATTTCAAAACAAATGTTTTATTTCAAAACAAATGTTTTATTTCAAAACAAATGTTTTATTTCAAAACAATTGTTTTTTTTCAAAACAAATATTTTATTTCAAAACAAATGTTTTATTTCAAAACAAATGTTTTGTTTCAAAACAAATGTTTTATTTCAAAACAAATGTTTTATTTCAAAACAATTGTTTTTTTTTCAAAACAATTGTTTTATTTCAAAACAAATATTTTATTTCAAAACAAATGTTTTATTTCAAAACAATTGTTTTATTTCAAAACAATTGCCTTATTTCTTTTATTCTCTCACTAGCCTTATCATAACATCATGCTTTGTAGGCGCGATTAGTAGAGTTCTCCCCACAATTATATTTAAACTGTAATTAGATTTTATTTCAGTGGTCTTTATAACATTATTCAACAGTTAATTACCATGTGATTAACCAACCTCCTGTATTACACGTTTTATTGACATAATGTAAAACTGTAAGCGGCAACCTAATTTATACACCAATTTTGAGAAAAAAAAAAGTGAAGAAATAAGTGGTGTTATCGCTGTTTTGACTCTTTAAAACATTAATTTACAAAATAATAAGATACTAAAATACAATACGAAATACGAAAACTATTTATTATTCGTATTATTATTATTATTATTGTTATTATCGTACAGTGAATAAGAAATAATTATGCACGTACAGTTAGACAGACATAAATAGCACAATAATATAATGTAAGATTTTATATAGTTATTATGTAATAAATAAGTAAATGTATATCTATTTTGGACCAAAAATAAACGACAATAATGATTTATATTACCTGCAATCAATCACAGCACAATTTAAATTAAAGAAAAAGAGGAAAAATCACAAAAGTAATCAGATTTACGAACCAAAATTTACAAATTCTAAAACAGCACTATAAAGTATAAATCACATTAAATTTTATGTTTAACATTAAACATATTAAATACATTTTTACATATCAAATTGAATTATTCGTTAAACAAAAAGTTTAATATCTGCTCAATTTCCTGTCGACTGAACCCAAAAATTCAATTTCATTTCTGCTCAAGTCAATTAACTAGAGTACAGCAAGCACAAATATACTGAATATATAATATAATATATAATATAAATATAAATATAGACTATGGTAACTAAGTAGAAATGATCAGCTTGTACACATATACGATAACATATAATCTAATTCTTCTGCAGAAAACCCCGGCACTTCTAAAGTGCTCAGCCGGCAATCCAAAAGTTCCCTACAAATGCGCACTTTATAATTGTTAGCACCGTCACTGCATGGTACATACTTCAATATCTTAACTTGATTATGTTTTAATAATCTTAAATTGTGTTCATTACATAAATTGCCAATTTTCCTAAAATTACACCCGCCACGAGATCTACAATCAAATAAAAATAATTCTGCCAAGAAACGAATAGATGGTTTTAAAGAGGTCAATAAACTTTGAGCAAACGAAACAAACCTAGATTGAATCATTATACATGGGTGATTGAACTGCACAATATTTTCTACGATATATCTATGTGTTGTACGGGGTAAGCCAAAAATAATCCTAACATTGATATTCCAAGCACTATAAATACGTGTACATTGTGGAGAAAAAAGGTCCCAAAGACTACTACCATAAAAACATGTGGCATAAATTCGTTGTATGTTACACAATTGATACGGATCCGCGAAATAAAATTCTTGTCGTAATGCATTTATCTTTCCTATGAATTGACCGCGTTTACGTAAAGTATCGGGTTCCATTGAATTCTTACTAGAACGCCATCAAGATGGCTTTAAACGAACCTGCCTTACACAGACTCCAAGAAACAGATGGGATTGGAAGATGCAAACCAAGAATGACTTGCATCAACCAAAAAACTGCCTCCCATCTAATGTAATACACATTCGCCTAGGCAAACAAATCATAATCACAATTACTACGATGATGTGTGAAATGGTATCCATATCCGCAACCTGAGAAACGGCCCAAAAGAGCAGTTTATTCTGCGGAGGGGTCTTTTCTGTATTAGATAAATAAAATAAAGAACACTAATTATTTATACCTAATACATTCTCAGTTAGCCTAATAAAAACATCGGAGCAACCAATATAATGTACATGTACAAGCATCCTATGAAAGTTTGTGAAATGTTCCCTTAAGTCTACCCAACAGCCGTTGGTACCCGGCTGGCAGCCACCCTGGTTCAGTTTTATGGTTTTGTTAGTTTAATCGACAGCTGTTGTAAACGTCCCAGATATACAAAACCTACTAAGCCTTTGCATTACAATTGAGCTTAGCCTAAGTTGATGACAGTATTATAACGATGACAATTAGGCCCTATAGATACATACGATATATAAATGATGTACTGCTTGACATTACACTAACTGGATGAATAGAGATAGAACTATAATAATACGTTTGGCATTCTGTCAGATTTCAGTAGTAAGTAACCTCATAATAATTGCTAAATATCAATCACCTGAAAAACATTTCAAGCAAGGGAGTTGTGGGTATTTAATTTCGCGTTCAATAATGTTGAAAATATGCAAATATTTCGAATATCGCACTTCGAATCGTTCCCAACTTTTTTATTCAACAACTAGACAACAATTGATAAATACTTGCGTTTACAATTTTACAATGCATGCAAGTGGTTTCAAGCCATTTGGTGAACATACATAGTGAGTGATATAGTGACATACATATATAGTGATATAGGTAAATATATCCATCGTGTTTTTGCCGGCCTCAGCTTTAGACAAAAACTACCCAGTCTAAAGACAGGTTCGTTATAATCCATTACATTCCCAAGATGCAGCGCCTGCTTCACCCACGGAAGATTAACCCCATATAAACCGATGTGAATATGAGGCTCAGACCATATGGAGTCGAAACGTATACATTTAGATTTCGATTTATCAGGATCGCCGTTCGTGCTAAATACGAGGTTGTGTTCCTTTGCAAAATCTTCACAAAGAGATACCATGTATTGAAGACCAAGTATGGAGGGGCAGAGCAGAAGAATGTCATCGGCGTAAGCTAAGATCCCTAAGTAAACCTTTCCTATATGGCACCCTACTTTCGAAGATCGTAACTTTTTTATCAACTTGTCTAGTAGTACACAGAACAAAATTGGGCTGGCCACGGAACCTTGTCTAACCCAGTTTGATAGAGTGAACGAGTCAGAATGCGAATTATTCCACCGCACACAACAGGATTGGTTACTGTAAATCCATAATAACACACGAAGAAATAAAGCCGAGAAACCTTTCTTAATTAGTTCTAGGAATAATTTGCCCCATTCAACCATGTCGAACGCCTTTGACAAATCTAGTAGACAACCATAGACCGGAGTAGAATGCCGGGAGTAATATCCAACGACCTCAGAGGCCGCCCAAGTACATTGGGTAGTACTGGAGCCAGACTGGAACCCAAACTGCAATTCGTCCAATAGCAACCTTTGTGACTGGGATAGAAGCATTACCCACTCGAACAGTTTAATCAATAACGAGGATAGAGCAATCGCCCTGTAATTATTAGATGTATTCTGATTACCCAGTTTGTCTTTAATTAATGGAATAATAACACATGTCAGGATGAACTGCGGAACAAAACCGTGAAATAAGAAAGAGTTGAACAATTTACTAATATGTAACCGTAATTCAGGAGGACCATTAATCAAACAATCCGAGTCGAACCCAAAAGTAACGTCCGATTTTGAACTTTTTAATCTATGTAAGGCCTCGTCAACCAACTCGGGTGAGATTTTGTGAAAATCGTCTGTAGAACCTCTTAACTTATATTAAATTGTCTGTTTTAATTGTTCAATATTAGAGTCATACGGTTGATTGAATAAATCGGAGTAAATACTGGCAAACTTATTGGCTATAGACTGTGGATCGGAACAATCATCAACTGTAGCACTAACAGTACAGGGAACTGAACGAAGTTTCTTAATCTCTCTAAATATATCTGAGTTAGTTTGCAAACAAGCCTGTATAAGTTTATCGCGGCGAACTTTATCTGCAGACTTCTTCAATCTACGTACAGCGTACTATAAGATATGAAGTCAATTTTTATGAATGGATACGAAATACTAATTTCCGTTTTCATATCGTATCGTATCCTGATCCTGTTATGTTGTTAGATATGATAGTTATAGGGCAAGTTCAGTTCGTACTTCGTCTCTCATCATTTGTGGTGACCTATCTAATAACCCTAACGTATGTGCGATCTACCATCTATTGATGCTATCTACCATTGATCATACCAACTTCTCAGACACGACCACGCTTCTTCTTATCTAGCCCTTGACCGGCAGTAGGTCCACTGATGCAGAGCTCGAAAGGCAAGGATACAAGTATAGCGAGACAGTCCACACCCCTTATCTACCTGGAACCCATTCAGCGAGCTTTACAATCCACTGATAATAAAAAGTAATAAAATTCCCCAGGTTAATAAATATTTATATTATCCCATTTGTCTATACAATCTTCTTTACTAGCCTTTAAAAGCCATTCGACGTTTTGCATATTTTTGGTTTATTAATCATTTAATTAACCCATCCATTGACACAACGCATTCCGATATCAATATAAACTCTAAGCCAACACACCTGCTGGCTGTTGATCCTTCTACCACACTTAACAAACCAACTTTAATTTATTACACCATTCATTCGCTTTATCTATCTCTGTTTTACTCAATTTAAAGTTTATGTATGAAAATAATATCACAACTAGGTACCGTCAGAAGGGATGTGAACAGAAAGTATTGGAATAAGTTAGGGCTGAGGTGGAACGGGTTGGGACTGAAGAGGAACGGCTTGGGGATGAAGTGGAACGGGTTGGGGCTGATGTGGAACGGGTTGGGGCTGATGTGGAACGGGTTGGGGCTGAGGTGGAACGGGTTGGGGCTGATATGGAACTGGTTGGGGCTGAGATGGAACGGGTTGGGGCTGAGGTGGAACGGGTTGGGGCTGAGATGGAACGGGTTGGGTATGAGATGGAACGGGTTGGGGGCTGAGGTGGAACGGGTTGGGGCTGAGATGGAACGGGTTGGGGCTGATGTGGAACGTGATGGGGCTGTGGTAGAACTGGTTGGGGTTGAAGTGGAATGGGTTGGGGCTGAGGTGGAGCGGGTTGGGGCTGATATGGAACGGGTTAGGGCTGAGGTGGAACGGGTTGGGGCTGATATGGAACGGGTTGGGGCTGATATGGAACGGGTTGGGGCTGAGATGGAACGGGTTGGGGCTGAGGTGGAACGGGTTGGGGCTGAGGTGGAACGGGTTGGGGCTGAGATGGAACGGGTTGGGGCTGAGGTGGAACGTTATGGTGCTGTGGTAGAACTGGTTGGGGTTGAAGTGGAATGGGTTGGGGCTGAGGTGGAGCGGGTTGGGGCTGATATGGAACGGGTTGGGGCTGAGGTGGAACGGGTTGGGGCTGATATGGAACGGGTTGGGGCTGATATGGAACGGGTTGGGGCTGAGGTGGAACGGGTTGGGGCTGAGGTGGAACGGGTTGGTGCTGAGATGGAACGGGTTGGGGCTGAAGTGGAACGAGTTGGGGCTGAGGTGGAACGGGTTGGGGCTGAGATGGATTCTAATGGTGGTGAAAGTTGATATTAGCACCAGTCCAACAAAATAATATTAATTACTATGCCTATTAATAATTCATAAATAAGAATTACTCTGGATAAAATCTGAGTTTGGGAACCATGTTACTATTCTTATATTTATATTTAATACTCTCAGTACTTTACTTACATCCTATATTTGGTATAGGAACCACCACAGCATACAGAAGAGTAGCTGGTACCGACCACATTCTAGAAGGAAGTAACCTTGGCAACGAAAGCTTTAAAGACAGCGTCGCTCAGTGCGCAATAACTTGTTCGTCCACCCATGGATGCTTATCGTTTAACTACAAGCAGGTTGAGAAGCTCTGTCAGCTAAAAGATATCGAGGCTGGTGATGTTGATACAACCGGTCTGGTTCAACATGTAAAAGGGGGGTACTTCTCCCGGTCTCCGACGTGTAAAGTTGGCTGGAAATACAGACAGGGGAGCTGCTATTGGCTGGATACAGCGCCGACAACTTGGGCCAATGCCAAGGCCGAATGTGAAGAGAAGAGAGCCAAACTGCTGTACTTGAACCCGGAGGAGAACTTCAAAGCGGAAATGCGATGGTTAAAAGAGATGGTTGAACCGTATGGAGTATCTGCATACTTTGTAGGAGCCACTGACAGCGATCATGAAGGTGTGTGGAAATGGAGCAATGGGTTGCAACTAACAGTGGAGCAAATGTTTGCAAGGTTTGGACAACTGACGTTCTCGAATCATAATGGTTTAACTGGTGGTAATCGTGGCCTGGACAACTATGGAAATGAACAACACGTTCTGCAATTTTATCCGTCATTTTTAACATTTAACGATACCAACGATTTAAAGCATCGTCCCTTTATTTGCAAATACTCAGCGGAACTAAAATAACTGACTGTTAAACTATCAATACATTCCGCATAAAATATCGACCGTTTGGATTTTATTTACATAAATATGAAATTGGTAGCTGCAACCTAATTCATACACCAATTTTAAGAAAAAAATGTTAAGAAATAATTGGTGTTATTGCTGGTTTGACTGTTGAAATATATATATTTATAAAATAAATTATCTCACTTACATCATTCATTTATATACAAGTTAAATAGGCAGCAGTTCTCGCGATTACCGAGATTGGGATCTGCTACCAATGGTCACAGATAATGTTGAAAAATTAAAGCTTGGACCAGGCGGGCGGGATACGAATCGTGTGAGTACACCGATGCTGAGCTACCCTCAAATCCACACTAATATTTCAAAAAGTCCATATCCTAGAAAACCCTAACTATTACTGTAGTTGGTTTTGTTTCGTTTTCTTACCTTCCCCTCCCCCTTTCTCTCCTTTCCAACCCACGCTTACTTGGTTGATGGCCGGCCCTGCAATGTATTGGTTGTGTGTTCGAGCCCCGCCAGGGTTCACTCAGCCTTTCATTCCCCCCTGGGTCGATAAAACGAGAACCAGTTAAAATAATGGGAGCAAAATTTTGGATAGGAGTAGCGACCACCCCTACCTTCAGGCCTATCTATCTATTTAAATAGGCGCCTCTGGCCTAGACCGACTGCTTGCATTACATGTTTAAGAGAGATTATAACATTATTTATGTAGATGCATACGATTGTCCACAAGCTGTTCTCATGGCGAAAACAACCAAAGTCAAGAATATGGACTCAAAACGGTTTGTGAGATGGATCATATCCATCTGGTTCATATGCATATGGATCATATTCATATGGATCATAATCTATATGGATCATATCAATAAGATTATCGATAATATTGCTAAAATTATGTTCTATAAGATATCGATAATATTTTTAATATTATGTTCTGAGTCATTGTTTTTAACTATAAAACGCTTCTTAAAATACTTACTAGATGTTCAGCAATTTCCACTGCGGGCAGTTTAGCACACAGAGAATGATGAGTCCGCTGCAGTTTGGGTCAACTTATTGAACTGAACTGAACTGGTTGAACTGAAAAATTTAGTTTGTATTTTTGTAAGCGGATCCATTCCGCTCTACATTTCCAACCTAAATTGGAAGGGAGCCGAATAAACAATATTGGACCCAGAGAAATACCGAATCAGTAAGTGGGCACCAACAAGCCCACTTACAGCTACAGGAAATCATACCAGGCAAATTAATACCCCACTAAGTGGAACCTTATGGCAGACAGATGAGTGGTGTGACTGGACTTGTGGGGGGGGGGGGGGGGGGGGTAATAACATTACTTACATTAATATAATAACGCTAATAATACTACCGTATGTGATAATTCCAATATTAATGAACGTGTTAGTACGCAAATTAATATTTTAATAAATAACAACCAAAATATTACTGGTACTGGCACAATAAATAATGTATATAATAACAATTTGATGAATAACAACATAGAAAATAATGCACAAAATAATTCATAATACAGTGAATAATGAAGCAAAAAATAATACGCCTAGTGGCGGGAATGAAGGTGGGGATGCAGGTGGGCCATACTAGTGGCAATATAAGTAATGTGTCGACCGGAAGAGTGTGTGGAGAAGGGGTTAACCGAGACGCTCATAGAAGTGACGGGTGGGGGGGGGGGGGGGGGGCAATAAATACCCCACAGGCATCGGCTGGGGGGCGTGCACAGTGAAACAAAACTCGGAGTGCCAATGCCGGAAGAGAATAGAAGATTAGCGAATATCTATGAAGCCGTACTACCGGGTAGGGGATGAGGTGGTCACGCCATAATCGGCCAAATTAAGGAACGTCAAACCCATTCAGGAGAGTTCATCCGGGAGATCGAAACTAGATCTCATGAATGTGGATATGATGCCAGAAGTGGACGACGCGGGGAAAGTGGGAGGATTACTCGAGGTAATGTTGCTGTTGCTACGAGCAACTGGAGGAGTCGAGATAGGACGGACAGTGAACCGTCAATAATCGAGGTGGAGGAGACAAACCGGTGGGACCTAACTTCGGGAGATTGCTGTCGCCCCGAAGAGACGCGGTCTGTGGATTTATATTACGCAATGGGAGGAGGGTATAGGATGTACCGAGAGAATGAATGAAACGAGATGATTTGAGGGGATCGTAGAGAAACTTCCCATTAACAAATTAACCCATGAAAACCATTACTCCTCTCTCAAACCTTCACAAACCAAAATTAATAAAATTATCCGATGCATCCCATTTTCTCACTACCGATCGCAATCATCGTCAAACACTAGTAGTAAGAGTATGCCATCCTCGGCGACAGTTAGACCAACTTCACACCTTAGGTGTTAAGTAGGTCATTAATTAATTAAACAATTAATTAATTTGTCGATTAATCAATTAATTAATTGTTTAATCGATCGATTTGTATCAAATAATGTTGCCAAAGGCAATTTAATTTGACAAAAATCAATCAGATAGGGACGTGCGATGAATAGATTGTACTACAGTAGATAAAATATACAATACAATAGGAACAATAATACAATATACAGTGCATTTGTATTATTTTTGCCGTACAATAGAATGATAGAATGAAATATAAAGAAGCGAGCGGGGCCCAAAACATAAATTAGCGTCACACGATAATAAAATGGGCCAGTTTGATCCTAGCTCAGTCCCTCAATAATCTGTGGCTGTTTGGGCTCTTATTAGACGTAGCATGACTAACCCCATTGAATCCTATGTTGAGTTATACTGTATACCAACCTGGGGCTGCCACAAAGTTTAAATTATTTAAACCTCCAGCTTCGTTATCATGTAGACCATTGTCAAATCGCCCGAGAAATTAGAATAAACATCTGGTTTTGCAATAGATTGCATTCTTTCACATTGTATTGTGAAGCAGCCTGCGCGCCTAATCGCACGCTCCAAGTATTAGCTCAGTGACAAAGCCAATACCCAAAAACCATATGTCAAATTAACCCTCAAGAAAAATCCAAGAAACATCTGGTTTGCAATAGATTATTCTTTTTCACAACTCCATTCTAGCTTCCCTCTATAATAGCCCCCATTCACTGCATTCCCATTCATTCTCTAATTTTCATTTTTAAAAGTTTTATTTATTTTAATAAAAGTTTTATTTATTTAAAATTTTGTAAAATCATTTAACGAAAATTGAATACTATCAATTGAAATTGCTATATAATGCCTAGTTATGAAAAATGCATGGTTTGTGATAAAGAAATGAGACGAGACAGTATATCCCGCCATATGAGTATACATAGAAAGCAAGGTGTAATGGAACCTTCCCCAAAGAAATTAAAAAATAATGATGATATTTTTAGTGAAGAAGAGAACAAAAAGAGAGTTGAGAGTGATTTTCTAGAGATTAAACAAATGATGAAACATAAATTCGAGAAAATCATGAATATTTTGAAAAATATACAGAAACAGCCACATAGTGAAAAGGATGATGAGATGAAGATGATAAATCAGAGGAAAGTGAAAAGGTTGAGAATGATGAAACGGAGAGTGAGATAGAGAAAGAAGAAAATGAGAGTGGTGATGAAGAAAATGAGAGCGAGAAAGAAGTCGAGGAACATGAAAGTGGGGAGGAGAATGACTCAGATAATGAGGAGATATTAAGACATGTATTAGGAAATAAAAATAAATTGCAGAAAATAATTAGACAATTGAATGAAATGCAGAAACATTCGCATAAGGAGAGTGATAATGATGGAAATGAGAGTGGTGAGGATGAATCGGAGGAGAGTAGCGATGACAGTGAGGAAGAATCAGAGGAGAGTAGCGATGACAGTGAGGAAGCATCAGAGGAGAAAGATAATGAAAATGGACAGAAAATCAGAGTAGGGAATGGAAAAGTTATATCTCCAGCACTGTTGTATATCGACCTAGGAGTATGAACAGTCGTACAGTTAATGCGAGACATTAATTATAACTGAAATATTGTATATGTTTGAAATATTTATTATATTTAGTCGTATTAATTATGTAATTTCATAATAATATGCTTAATTAAACAAATAAAGTCAACTTGATCCTATTTTAAATGCATAATGAATGAGTAACCAAAACATCAAATTAGTTAAACATTTTGACAACAGATAAACAAATATTCTCCTGTGGGGAGAAGTGGTGTGCTGGAGAAGTGGCTGAAGGTGAGGCTGTGGCTGAAGGTGAGGCTGTGGCTGAGGGTGAGGCTGTGGCTGTGGCTGAAGGTGAGGCTGTGGCTGAGGGTGAGGCTGTGGCTGTGGCTGTGGCTGTGGCTGTGGCTGTGGCTGTGGCTGTGGCTGAAGGTGAGGCTGTGGCTGAGGGTGAGGCTGTGGCTGTGGCTGTGGCTGTGGCTGAGGCTGTGGCTGTGGCTGTGGCTGTGGCTGTGGCTGTGGCTGTGGCTGAAGGTGAGGCTGTGGCTGAGGGTGAGGCTGTGGCTGTGGCTGTGGCTGTGGTTGTGGCTGTGGCTGTGGTTGTGACTGTGGCTGTGGCTGTGGCTGAGGCTGAGGCTGTGGCTGTGGCTGTGGCTGTGGCTGTGGCTGAAGGTGAGGCTGAGGGTGAGGCTGTGGCTGTGGCGTTGTGGCTGTGGCTGTGGCTGTGGCTGTGGCTGTGGCTGTGGCTGTGGCTGTGCTGTGGCTGTGGCTGTGGCTGTGGCTGTGGCTGTGGCTGTGGCTGTGGCTGTGGCTGTGGCTGTGGCTGTGGCTGTGGCTGTGGCTGTGGCTGTGGCTGTGGCTGTGGCTGTGGCTGTGGCTGTGGCTGTGGCTGTGGCTGAAGGTGAGGCTGTGGCTGAGGGTGAGGCTGTGGCTGTGGCTGTGGCTGTGGCTGTGGCTGTGGCTGTGGCTGTGGCTGTGGCTGTGGCTGTGGCTGTGGCTGTGGCTGTGGCTGTGGCTGTGGCTGTGGCTGAAGGTGAGGCTGTGGCTGAGGCTGTGGCTGTGGCTGTGGCTGTGGCTGTGGCTGTGGCTGTGGCTGTGGCTGTGGCTGTGGCTGTGGCTGTGGCTGTGGCTGTGGCTGTGGCTGTGGCTGTGGCTGTGGTTGTGGCTGAGGCTGTGTCTCAGTGCCTCACTCCCCCACTCGTTTAACAGTACAGGCTAAAGCCATTCTTTAGATGCTGGAGGGGAATCTGGTTTGCATTGGATAACTTGATTAGTGAGTATATCTACATTTGGGAGATAGTGCGCTGTCTTATGAGTAAAAGCCAAGAGAGTAGTCCTTGGGTTCGCTCTTCTTAACTTTACAATATAACTTAACCCTTATTTAAAGTTTTAAAAAATATTTCTTAGTCGAGTAATTTTCTGAAATATATTATAGAAATTTCATGAATAAATAGACCTAACAGTAATAATTGTTGTGAATAAATAGTCCTAATACTAATATTAAAGGAAGTCAAACAAACAAATAAATTTCATCAGCATCGTCCTACGCATGCAAATACTGTATGAGAGTTCCACATAATAGGATCTCGACAATTAATAACCAACTTTTCTGACTTTGTGGTGGCTCTCCTTTCATAGACACAGAAGTGTTAGTTGCTTTGGTAAGTAATCATTCTCATTAGTTAGTGATTGTAGTTTGGAAAGTGCTTCCCGCGCGCAATCTGTATCATCAATAGAAAACGCATAAACATATCGTCGATCGGAAATTTCTAATATGTCACAGTTATAGGCAGTATAAATCTTTATTCGTTCTGAAATTATTTCTTCATAGTCATCAACGCTGGCGCCAAGGCAGATGGTGGTGGCTTCCTTTACCTGATTGTCTAGTGCTTCCTAACCTGTATAATTCAACAAAGTTTAAAGTTTTTACTGTGTGTGTCTTTTTCATAGCCTATGTTAAATCAAATTACATTCATGTAACTATTGTAACATTTATATTATAAAATGGATATGGTGAGGGATTGAACTTATTGTTACTTGATTTATTTACCTTGTCAATTAATCCCATGCTTCTTCTCTCCATTCTTTTTCTATGCCCCACGCTTCTTTCGGCCATTCAACGCTAGGGTTTTCGGTTTTGATTTGTTCTTCTTCTTTTCTTTTTTCGTGAATGGACTTCCCATTTCGATACTGACAGTATCTTAAATGGTATTGTTTTTCTGCCTCGGGAAAGTAATGGCATTGGATGTTCGGGCATTGAACTATTTTTTCACCTGGATAATTTCTTCTACATTTTCTTAAATGTTTGATAAATCTTTCTACATGGATTCTGTGGGTTGTTTCATATGGGCATATTATATACTCATTATCCATTATAAAAAGTATATGATAAACTATATTGTATTTTATATTGTATATTATAAAATTGTTAATTTAATTACTAATAATAATTATTACCTTAGTGAATATTGAATGAATATAGTGAATATTGAATGAATATAGAGAAGTGGTTTATTATATTATATTAAAGTAATACTCAATCTAAGGCTTATTTATCGACAAATAAATTTATTATAATATATTAACATTTGATGTATTTTATTTTTTAGATTTACCAAAATCACGCACTATAATAGAATAATAACTAACTAACTTATCCATCACCATCACAACAGAATAATAACAATAAAAGTTCGAAAGTACACCCTGCATCCTATGTGTAGCCTTGTATGGGCATATACAGTAATATAATCACTGTTATCCATAGTATCAAAAAGACAAACTTAACTTGAAAGAAAACTTAACTTGATAGAAAACTTAGTTTAAGTGAGGATTTAATTTAAAAAACTTTGAAAACTTCACTTTAACGTTTTTTAGAGATAATGATTTAACTTTACATGATTTTTATTTATATAGAAAGGTCCACCTTAACATTTCAAACAAGGCCGTAGTTTTCGGCATGGCATGCGTGAAGGATTATGCATTACTTCAAACAATAAAACTATAGTATCTAGTATAGAGATGGTTGAGGATTAATTTGACATATGGTTTTTGGGTACTGGCTTTGTCACTGAGCTAATACTTGGAGTGTGCGATTAGGCGCGCAGGCTGCTTCACAGCACAATGTGAAAGAATGCAATCTATTGCAAAACCAGATGTTTATTGTAATTTCTCGGGCGATTTGACAATGGTCTACATGATAACGAAGCTGGAGGTTTAAATAATTTAAACTTTCGTGGCAACCCCATGTTGGTATACAGTATAACTCAACATAGGATTCAATGGGATTAGTCATGCTACATCTAATAAGAGCCCAAACAGCCACAGATTATTGAGGGGCTGAGCCAGGACCAAACTGGCCCATTTCATTTTCGTGTGAGGCTAATTTATGTTTTGGGCCCCGCTCGCTTCTTTATATTTCATTCTATCATTCTACTGTACGACAAAAATAATACAAATGTACTGTATATTGTATTATCTGTTCCTATTGTATTGTATATTTTATCTACTGTAGTACAATCTATTCATCGCGCGTCCCTATCTGATTGATTTGTGTCAAATTAAATTGCCTTTGGCAACATTATTTGATACAAATCGATCGATTAAACAATTAATTAATTGTTTAATCGACCAATTAATTAATTGTTTAATTAATTAATGACCTACTTAACACCCAAGGTGCAAAGTGGGTCCAACTGTCGCCGAAGAGGGCGTTCATCTTACTACTAACACTATCTATAAATCTTCATCCATATTACCTCTTCAGCTACTATACAATCACCAAACCGCTTCACTTGTGTATGATCTTAAGATTTTCAAAAAATATCTCACAGCTACTCCACTCGCTTGGCTACCACCTCTGGGTTCATAGTGGCTTCATAGTCACCATCTGGAACTCGATCCCTGCTGATATCAAGTAACTAAATCGTCCACCTTGGTGGTATTTAAAAAAAAAAACAAACAATTTAATTAATTATTAATTAATTAGGTTCCACTAGCTCTGCTATATTACCTGGGTCTTTGCCGTTAACTAACTAATACTCACCATTTCATTTCATAACGCTAAGTGCAATTAATATTTGGTTGTAAGTGAAGGAAATCAATAAAGTTACAAAGTTAGAAAGTTAAAACATGAATGAGAGACTGAATCATAGGCCCTGAAGAAGTCAACAAAGAAAACAGCCACATGCCTGTCTTTCTTTTTTGATAATTCTAATTATTCTTCTAAGTGCCAAAATGGGCTCCATGGTCCCACGACCTTTACGGAACCCATTCTGATTTCCACGGAGCAGTCTCTCAATGGGATCCCTGATGCGATTTAATAGAATTCTATTGTATAGCTTTGCAGCAATCGAGATAAATGAGATTCCCCGAAAAGAATCATAGGGTGTTAGGTTGCCCTTCTTGGAAACTGGCACCAACTTATTAGTTTTCATTTCTTTTGGGACTCTTGTTGTTCGGTACATGTCTTCTATGATGGGATAATTGGAGCTCCAAACTCTCAGTTATTTTAAAAACCTCTTGGTGGTTAGTTGGCTTTTCAGCTGGGATGAATGAGCTCCAAACACTCTGGTATTTTAAAGACCTCAGGGGGATCATCTAATCCACTGTCACGATTGGTCTTAATGCTCTTTGCAGCAGCCTTCACTTCAGCAAAGGAGATATCACCAATAATGGGAATATCTGGAAGTACAGATACAGACAATTTAATTATATAAAGTTATCAGGCAATACCCTGTCATTATTGAGGAGCTTTTCAAAGTGGGCCTTCCAACCATTGTGGCGATTGGTGGTGATTCAGCCTTAACCTTGGTGGTTGGTTAGTTTTTCCGCTCACTCAGCAAGTTGATCGATTTCCATGCCTGGGATGATTGCCTGATGTCATCAGCATCATCGATGGCATCAACCTGTTGGTGTAAAGGCTCCTGTAGATTAACAGATTAATGCCTGTTCAGGGACCTAGAAGCAACATTCTCCAATACGCAGAGGAGCCTTTGGGCCTCCTCTCTTGTGATTCTGACAGTACCCCTAAGTCATCAGCAAAGTCTAGATCAGTAAGGTAATTTACTGGATTTCCTCTACTTCTTGTGCAAGTAGGGGGTGTTACCATCACCCTATCATCATTAATGGTATTATATAGTAGTTATATAACCAACAAGGCAGATAGGACACAGGGACAGGTATAATCCTGTAATCAATGGTACTTGGTATCCAGTAATGTCCAGTGTGTTATTTATTCTAACACTAACATTCGCCAGCATGGAGTTCGACGGTGAAGCTACTCTAATTGAGAAGGATACCATACTCACCTGCACTCCGGACAGACTGGGCACTTTTCCATAGATTACTTACTGGCTAAAGTTGGGTTAGCGCGTTATATTAATTTTTTCTCCATTGACTGCCCCAACGAGTATTCTAAACACAGTATTTTAACGATTGGTTTTGCTAACAAGACCGTCTCTACCAGTTCTTTAGGAAATTTACTTGTAACGCCAAATGTGGTTGCTGGCTTAGGTATGGATAATCCTATTAATGACGGCAATGGTAATGATCCAAATACAGCTACAATACTTAAGAAAGTTTGGAATACTCGTTCTGAAAGTAAGTTTTGTCATGTTTTGGAATCACCCAAAGTTGTGTCTGAACTAGACTCCCTTCTGGATGCTGCTATCGACGGCAAATACTCACAATCAAAGGTTAATAGTTTAGTAAATAAATTTACGGACATTGTAAATGACGTTTGTAGTAAAAGCACAGATGTAAAGACGCCCCCTGGCGGTACTGATGCAAATTTACCGCAATCTCATCACCCCTGGTTCAATGAGTTATGCCGCAATCAAAAATAATTTTCAGACAGGCTCTAAACCGTTTTAAAACTGACCCTGGTGATGTTACGTATAGTCATCTTGCACGAGCAAGAGGTACATATGCAAAATCCCTCAGGAGCGCTAAGTTTATTTACAACCGACAGGCATCCAATAAGTTAGCGGAATATCGTGAGGCCGACTCTAAGAAATTTTGGAAATTACTGATGGCGGCTTCGGGAAATTCTGCAGACTATGAGGGCTGCAATTTGAATGTGCTGTCTGAACACTTTCGTAAGATTAATGCTGGGAATGACTTCGTCTTTGTAGATGCGGGCACTCAGGCTAAACCTACATTAGAGTTTTCTGAGAGTAAAGTTATTTTTGATAATATGCTGGGTGACGCCATTACCGAGAACGAAGTACTTGACGTCATTGGCAAGCTTAAACGTGGCAAATCCCCAGGCCCTGACAACTGTGGTCCGGAAGTTTTTATAGTTGGTTCTAAACATCTCGTAACTGTATTAACTGCAATATTTAATGCAGTGTTGTCGTCTAGTTATTATCCGGAACAGTGGGGACTGGCAAACATTATAGCATTATATAAGGGTAAGGGCGGTACCGATGATCCGACAACTTTAGGGGGATCTCTTTACTAAATGTCCTAGGCAAAATTTTCACAACTATACTTAATAATAGGTTACAGTGGTGGGCCGACTGTTTTGGTGTAATTATTGAGGCGCAGGCTGGGTTTAGACATGGGTACAGTACAATAGATCAATTATTTATTCTTAAAACAATAATTAACCATAAACTTAACAACGGTCGCATAAAAAACTATATTGTGCGTTTATTGATTTTCAAAAGGCGTTCGACTCTATAAATAGGTTGCGCTATGGTGTAAGCTAATAGCGCTGGGATTTTCGGGTAAAGTACTAAAAATTATCCAAAGTATGTATGCTGCGGCTAAATCTAGGGTTAGAGTACTGGGTGCATTTTCTACAGAGTTTGAATGTCTGGTTGGAGTGCGGCAAGGTGAGTGCCTCTCTCCTCTACTGTTCGCACTGTTCATAAATGATCTTGAATCAGAGTTATCTGGCAGGGGAGTTGAAGGTATTGATGTTGGTGTTTTAAAACTCTTCCTTTTATTGTACGCTGACGACGTAGTACTTATTAGCAATTCTGTAAATGGCCTCCAGATGGCGCTTGACGTTCTTGGCGATTACTCTAGGTATTGGGGCTTAAATGTTAATATAAAAAAATCCAAGATTATTGTATTCCGTAAAGGTGGAGTGCTAGCCGGGCATGAGGAGTGGATGTTCCAGGGGAATGTGTTGGAGGTCGTTGGGTCATATACATACTTAGGTATAGCTTTTTGCACTGGGGGTAGCTTTAATTATGCGCAGTCTTTATTAGCGGAAAAGGGTATGAAGGCATACTTTGCAACGTTAAAGTACTTACACAAGTTCCCAAATATTTCGTTCGAACTTAAACTGCATATATTCAACACACTCGTAAGGCCTGTTCTCGAGTATGGTAGTGAGGTATGGGGATTTAACTCTGCGCACCACTGCGAACGTGTACAGCTTAAATTTTTGAAGTATATGTTAGGGATTAAATCGAGCACTCCTGATTGTTTAGTGTATGGTGAATCAGGAGTATTTCCCTTGTTTATATCTAGGCGTACCCGTATTATTAAATATTGGATGAAAATTCTAGGGTTGCCAGACTCCCGCTTAGTGAAACAGGCTTACCTTTTACTGTTGGAAGACTCGGAAAAACATGGGACAACTAACTGGGTCTCGAATGTCGAATGGCGCAGGACTAAACTACATATGGGATAATCAATTTGTTCCCGATTCTAAAATACTTATAAGTCAGCTATCGCAAATAGTAAAAGATAATTTCATTCAAACATGGTGGACTAATTTAGCTAGTACCTCACGTAGTTTGTGGTATGTTAAACACTCGTTTGGTATGGAGCAGTATCTAAACTATATGAGTGGTTACCCAACCCTGCGTCGGACATTAACAAAGTTGAGATGTTCGTCTCACCGTCTGCAGGTCGAGCTCGGTCGTTGGCACAATATTCCGCGTGGCGAGAGATTGTGCCAACTTTGCGATCTGGGGGAGGTTGAGGACGAATACCATTTCGTGTTGAAGTGTCCGCTTTATAAATCCCTGCGGGAGAAATTTCTTCCCGCTAAATACACAAGATTACCTACAATTGGTAAATTATTTGAGTTATTAGCTTTACCATCTCAGAACAAAACAAAACAATTAAGCATATATGTTTTTAAGGCATTTAAACGTCGGTCTGAATTCCTACCTTGAAAGTATTATATAAATTAGAGCTACTACCGCAGTTTTCATTTATTAATTCCATAATTATTAATGTAAGCCTAGTAGATATTATGTGTTATTATAAAAGTCTGGTATTGTATAATAATATTAGTTATAAATTGAAATTGATTGGGTTTTCACGGTTTCTTTTTTCGGTACCTATGCATACATTATAACCTACTGTATGTTCATTATTATGTTAAGTATTCTGTGCACAATCTGAACCGGGCAATTTTCAACTATAGCGCTTTGTGCGCATGTTGTTATGAAAATATTAATAATAATAATAATATTAAGATGGTCTAAGGACATGCGTAGAATATAATCAACTACAATGACAAATACGAATGGTGCAATGGTGAATGGATCTGTGACACCATCAGCAGTAGACACAAATGTGGTGGAACAATCGTACAGTGATCTGATAGCTGCAATAATTTCCTCATGAATCCCATATTGTGCCAGAATGCTTTAACATACCTAGTTGGGAGACTGAGTCGAAGACTTTACGTACAGAAATGAATAAAGATAATAGCCAGATGTCTGTCTTTATTTGTTGATAACTCTTTGATTATCTTTCTAAGTGCCAGAATAGACTCCATGGTCCCACGACCTTTAGGGAACCCATTTTGGTTCCCATGTACCAGTCTCTCAACAGGATTCCTGATGTGATTTAATATAATTCTGTTGTATAGCTTTGAAGCAATCGAGATTAATGAGATTCCACGAAAAGATCCATGGGTTGTTAGGTTTCCTTTCTTTGGGACCAACTTATTTGTTTTCAGTTCTTGAGAGACTTTCTTTGTCCTATACATGTCCTTAATATTGGGGTGAATGAGCTTCAAGCATTTATGAAATTTAAAGACCTCAGGGGGCACTCTACTCCCCTGGCATGATTGGTCTTGATGCTCATAGCTACAATCTTGATTTCAGAAAAGGAGATGTCACCAATTGGGATATCTGTGAGCACAGACTCAGATGAAGATGTACCTCAATGGATGGATGATTATATCATGATCATAACCCTCCAAAAATTAGGGTAAACTATACAAGCATAATATCGCACACCATACATAGCTTTGCTGCTCCGACACTTATGCCCGCCGTGGCCAAAATATTCCACATTTACAATCCTCCTCTCTTACCTATTAAGCTCAGGAATGTCACAGAATATGACGACTTTAAAACTCAACTGAAAACACTATTTTTTAGAGCTTCCTTCAGTAAAATGTTGTCTAAAATTCAACTTTTGTATGAACTAATTATTTTTTACATTACAGACTGTTTTTATTTATTTATTATTCATATATAATAATTATTTTTAAATACATCAACCGAATTAAAATTGGCATTTGGTATTAACATGGCTATTATCCCTGTCTGATAAATCGAAAATTAATAATTTATAGAACAGATAAATGTAATGATTTAAATTTTAAGATTACAAGGGAAGGGCAACAATAAAAATAAAAACAGTTGTTTTGTGAGGGTGAACACATAATTAAATGCTGATTTTCATTTCAATTCTTTCTGCAGGATCTACAGCAGTGAACTCCAGCCACCATGGCCCATGCTGCCCGCCAGCACCATATATCCCATTCAAATTTGCATGCGAACAACTCTTGTACCACCAAGCGCCTCTGAAATGCACAGCACAGTTATCAAAACCATATTCATCATTGTCCCGATCCTTTGTGGTAAAGGACTGACCATCTAACCAATCAGGGTGAGAGGGGCCACTTATTAACATAGCATTCCCTGCAGTCCCTTGGTATCCTGCAATTCTTAAAGTATAAGTTGTGCTTTCCGAACCAACTCGGAATAAAGAATATTCCGCGAATCCATATTTCCCCCTATACCAGATATCCACTCTCAGTTTAACCCCTCCAGCAGTAAGATTGTGTATGGTATCCAACCCTAACCAAAATTCGTTGCTAACATCACCGAATCCAGACTTATAATACGCCCACTCCCGATAAAAGTCCATGGCTCCATTAATTCTCCTCTGAATCACCAACCATGGACCACCTGGGACCATGGTGTCACATCTGATTAAACCATTTAGGCCATAATCACTACTGTAGATTCTAATTGTATTATTCAGTTGATAATTGTGACAAAGATTATTTGGAGGAACTCCTAGTGCCATAATTATTGCTTCCTTTTGTTCATCAATCTTACCAATGAATTCATTTGATTGTTCATTAACTTTCCCATCAAATATGTCACTTAGTTCATTAAGTGTATTTCTCAAGGTTTCAGTATTCGTACTAATGTTATAAGTAAATTCATTTATATTTACCTTCACCACATCATGGAATATTTTTGAATGATGAATTAGATTACTATATACTATATCATTGTGGTCTTCGACGTTTGCGTTAAAGTTGCTAGTTAGATAATCTAGTTGCTCACCTATTGTCTCTTCTTTATCCTTTAGACTGTCAGCAAATTTATCCAACTTCATTATGATTTCTATTTGGTTATTTATCATGAAAAAAGAAATCCTTGCCAAGGCAGCCATCACAACTAGTAGTCCAATAAGTGTTATAATTATAATTATCCACTTGCATTTTGTTGGATTTCTCTGAGCAATTTTCTCACCCTCAGTTTTGAGTGTTCCTTCACTGATTATCGGATCCGGCACATCATATACGGAATATACGCCTTCTTCAATAACTGATGGCTTTTGTTTACCCATCAATGTTAACTCATAAACAGGATTAGTCAACTTAACTGCATCATCATTTATTTTTAGAGAAGTTGCCATTTATCTGATGTTATGTTTTTCTCCAATATATGTGTTTCTAGTACTTGATACACTTAACTACATTCCTATGAACAAGTTTTATTTCAAATTATAGTAATAGTGCTTAATTCAGAAATGATAGATATCTAAATTTATGAGGAATGTACTGGTTGTATTGCAGTAGGCCATGGACTGACTGGGGAATAACGCAATTAGTTGGTGATAATATACGTCATTCTTATGCCAACTGATTACTGCTATTCTGCTGTCAGAAGTAAAGAAGTACTGCCACTGGTAGCTGACTTTTAGATTTCTTCTGGGATACCTTCATTTGCAGTAGACAAGGAACCAAAATTTAATCAAAAAGTTTAATCATAAAAAAGTAAATACTTACTGGTACTTTAGAGAGCTGCAGGCTATAAAGTTCTTTAATGTTCTTAAATATTTTTTCATATTTATTTTTTTCCTTTTATTTTCATATTTAAAATATCTCAACCACCAATTTCCCTTTGCTTCAGTTACAGTTTTAATTGATTCAGGGGCTAATCTTTCACTAATGAGCAGGGTTTACTTTTATTCAAGCAGTTGTTTTGTGGTCGAATTCCCTTAGCATAACTGAAAAAACAAATTGACTGTAGCTAATTGGACTAAACATTGGATAATTTGTCACTGCTACCACAGTTCAGGATCAGACACTAAACATGAAACTATCACTGTTAGCATAGCACCAGATCTTGCCATTAATTGCCTCATTGGGCAGGATTTCCTGCGCACCTTTTCTGAGATTGAACTTTATATATGAGGACATGTATATTGTATAAGCAGTATAAGCAGCCCATTTAAGAGCAGCTACCAGGAACTTTAGAATCCGAGTAAAAGGATTCTAACAGCAACTCACGCTTCACAAAAGCTTGGTGAGGGTCAATGTAAAGCTATTAATTCACACAGCTTTGATAATGACCTTGTGGATTACTATCAGGACTTCTGTGCTGCAGAATTTTCTGATTGACATATATCTGATATCTGATCCACATCTGACACCAGAATGTAATAGCAGTAACCACCATATCTACCTCAGTAGGCATATATGAATAATACCACTAACTCTCTACCAGTCTTTCTCCGTCAGTGCATGGCCTACTAAGCCTTTGTCTTAAGAATACAAGCTGCTCAAGTGAGCAAGAAAGTTTTCATTTGAGTTTCAGGAACAAGTGCATATAATGATGACAGATTGGTTGGAGCCCCATTGATTGAGGAAAATAATAAATGAATACACTTGATCATGCACCATATTATTTGGGAGATGTTCTTTTTACTGCATGGCAGTGAGTGCACATTCTTCTCAAGCAGTGGTAAAGCCTCTACTTCAGGCCACATGATTTAGGTTCGTGGGTAATTTCTAAATATCAATTATTTTTCATCAAGTGGAACCATTTTTTTAGGCCACAGTTAAAAAAGTATTTTAAGGAACACACTATTGCTTGATGAATGTTGGTGAACCGATGAGAGTGGCACCTGATTTCAAAGAAACAGTGGTTTTGGTCAAAGAGCTTGTCTCCCCGCAACTGTTTCGAATCCTGGATGGGAATTTTCTATAAATGCACAGCTCCATTGTCCAATGGAATCACTGAATCACAACAGTGACTTCGAACTACTCACTTCAACAATATGATAAACTTTACCAGAAGCATGATTACCAGCCTATTGTTCGGTGATTTGCTAGTGACAATGTAGCTCAACCATTGACTTCAACTGCAGTTTTCATTTACAGGGAGGGTGCAGTAGGTTATTGACTGACTGGCGAATACCAGTAATCAGTTAGTAATATTAGTACAGTGATTACTGCTATTACAAGTATAAATATATAATACAAGTATAATGTAATGTAAGAAGTATAGGGTTTAATCCTACCTAGTACTGTACTTGGTAATTCAATTGATTTTCAATTGATTGCTTAAATTTGATCACAATTAACCCGCCTATACCCGGTTTTGTTTTGCCACATAGACACCCGCTTTGGGTCAATTTGACCCATACCTACAAAAAACGACTTTGTAGGGGAAATAATCAATTTCCACACTGCCAATATAATTATAGGGTTAAAATATAGTACAAGTGATTGTACAGAGTTATATATCGATTACCAATATCATGTTATCGATTGTTATCAATATCATGTTATCAATAGTATGTTCGGACTCTAGGTGCAACTAGTGCAATACGTTGATACACGTGAATGTACGTCGCAGATGAAGTGTGCACAGTTGTCGCATTTTCGTGAATACTTTGTAGACCCAGACTTTTGTGGGCACCTGTAGCATCTCCCACGTTTGGGAACTTTGGGTGCTGAAACACTGGAGCCCACCAAGGATGTACTGAGCTGCTGCTCTCGCTGGGCTATAGTACGAGGTGCCTCAGCAATATGACGGGATAGGGTACGAGACGTCATACTGATCTTCATAAGACCCTGAGATACCTCTGTTAGGTAATTGAACCTCGCCCGATTAGTGCGACGGGTTGTTGGGAAGAGAGTGTAATACACCACAAACCCGGCAACTGCAGCGACATCAACTACCACCATGAAGACCCGCATGGGCCAGCGGCGGGTGGCCCTGCGTGCTGTGAAATGACCCACCATCGCATCCATCACATCAACACCACATTTTTGCGCATTATAATCCAAAATCATGCTGGGTTTGTGGGTCGCCTCGGCTGAAACTTCCTGATCAAAGTGGGACGATGATAACATCAGCACACACTTGCTTGCCTTTGGTATATACGAAACCAATGTTGCGTCATTGGTGTGGCCGAACAAACTGGAATGGACTTGTCTTCCCCGTGTGTCAACGAACTCTTGGGGAACCTCCGGCTTGTTACGCCTGACAGTTCCTAGGTAGCTGAGCCGATGCTGCTTCAGTTCCAATAAAAGTTCCATACTACTAAAGAAGTTGTCTGCGCAAATGTTTCTATTAGTTCCAAATAAAGGCTGCGCCAAGTCCAGGACCACACGCTTAGACTGTCCCTTTTCTCGTGCTTCATTCGGAAGCCGGCCGCAATAAACTTGGCCATTGTATGGATAGAATGTCTCAGAGTCATATAGCCACCAGAACTTGATGCCGTACTTCGCTGGCTTTGATGGGATGTATTGCCGGAATGGACACCTACCACGGAATGGTGACAGCATCTCGTCCACAGTCACAGTCGGACCTGGTACATAGGACGATCGGAGACGGTTTACAAACATGTCCCACACTTCCCGGATTGGGGCCAGTTTGTCAGTAGCTCGCCGTTCTACACGAGTCTCTTTGTTGTCAAAGCGAAAGTGGCGCAAAATTTCAACGAAACGATTTCGGGACATAGTGGCACTGTAAATGGGCCGGCCATATTCATTGTGGAAGAGTGAACGTACTGGAAGTCGATTGTCTCGATGAACTCCTGCAAAGATAAGGATGCCGAGGAAACCATACAGCTCGTCGAGTGTAACGTCAGGGTCAATCGCACTGTTGTTCGTTGCGTCCAAAACGATCATCAACATTTCATGTGAAATGAAATTGGTAAATGTGTCCAGTGGGGAAGACATATTCTTATCTCTCACATGTTTGGGAATGGACCGACCCTCACGAATGATATTGATGGATCGAACTTGAGAAGTTGGAAGACATGGCGTCTTGCTCCACTCAATGTTGCCCCTACGTGATACATATAATGTTGCCCCTTCACCTTCTCCATTGCTCTCCCCGACTCCTCCGGCATCACTCATCCCGCACTCCTCCACACCATCTCCGGCAGACACATTGCTTCCAGAGTCTTCCACCTCACTCTCACCACCATCCAGTTCATCATTGTCATCTATTGCATCACTATCAACTCCATCGCTGTCATCCAGGAACTCATCTTGGGACGGAAAAAGGTACCCATAGGCATTCACAGGACGTCTTGTCCGATTAGGATAACGATTCGACATACTAAATGATACCTCCGAAATTTGAGATCTCTGAGAGTGTTTATGTTTATCCAGTTACCTTTCAGCCTTTCAACTATATGATTAATATCAACATACAATCTCTACCGGTACAGCAGTACACTAAGATTCACTGGAGAAAATTCAAAATTCCCACGTTTTTCAAGTTACCAATGGTACATTTCCTACTATGTATAAGCGCTTGTATAAGATAAGGAACAGCATTTACACTATTGGGTCAATTTGACCCACTTTGGTAAACCACGTGTACAAGGTGTTTAGATGTCTACTGCTAGAACACCATTTCGGTATATGTTATTATATTATAGCTTATGGTTACTAACTAGTAGGGGTAGGATGTCACAAGATATTATGACCATCACGCCAGCCTGTACTTCACAGCTGGATTTTTAACAACGAGTTGGGCCAATTTGACCCACATCTGGTAACCGCGGGTTAAGTGTACAGTAAGTGATTATGTAGTGAAAATTGCCAGGCTTATGTTAAATCAATGGGTAAGTAATTGGGGCGAGCCAAAACCAAGGTAACCTTTAGCATTAGGGTTATCTTCTATCATCATGATCTTTTTAACCTAAAGTTAGGAAGCTAAGTCATTCTGAAATTTATGTTATTGTTCCAAAACCTAATTTTGCGAACTTTTGTTCCAATGGGTTGCGTACTTTATTCCAATAATTATGAACTTTGTTCCAATAGTTACGAACTTTGTTCCAATAGTTGCGAACTTTGTTCCAATGAACCCCACCCCCATTGCTTTTTTATGACTAACATAAGAATACCGGCATAACAACAAAATAATACGATTAAGAACCGAATATACACAAACTTTTCGTCCTGGTCACGTTATATTTCATTATCAGACGGGTCGATGGGTGAATTCTGAAAGTTTGTAAATTGCTTGAGGCTGATGGCATCTTTATTTATTAAGATGAGACAGTGCTACGACTATACAGTTGCAGAGTGATATTGCCCCAGGTTGATTTCTGTTTGTTTATCTGGCCCATTAGCACAGTCCAATTACAGTAGCCAATTCCTTATCTTTCTAAAAAAAGTACCTGACTGCCAAAATTTTACTATATATCACCTCTACCTCAATAAATACTCAATAGTATACTTTCCATCCGGGAGGTTAGAAGGGCCCATGGATGTGTTCCTATTGTAATAATAAATTTATAATAAAATAATTTAATATGGATTAATAAATAATATGTGTTAGAGATATTGTGATGAAATGTTAATTAAATATTTGCCAAATATTTCCAAACTGGATAAAACTATTGAATTAATTTTCCATTATCTCGTATGTATCCCTGTTGTCTCATCATAAACATTCTGTAGGAAAGAACATTTATTATCGAATTTCTTTGTACAGATTAAACAACAATAACTAACGTAATACACTTTCTTTACTGTATGGCTATATTTAATATACTTCAATATAATATAGGCCTATGAATTCTATTATATTCCAACTACAAAGACACACAAAGTATGGTTGTCTACTGGTTTTAGATACGTTGGAAGTATCATAATAATAATTAATATTATTATCCTTTATGCTTTATGGCACTACCTCATAAACTTCACTCATTGACTTTCCATCCTGGTGCTGTATAGTGCGTAGCGTACAAAGAAGTTATGGATTTTGGATAGTGAGTGATAGTGAGAGTCCGATGTTTTCCCCAATTCTGACGAACTGATCTGATACCTGTCAATCAATCATACAGATAATCAATCAGCTTGGCTACTATCCACCCAGTGGTACCGGAATCAACCGCGGTTCAATATCCTCCGCAGGTATGCCTGCTCGCTCATCAGTCCCATAATGTCATTACTGTAACGCCGAAGGGTATCAGGTGATTATTGATTGCATGCACATCTGGATTTTCAGTTAATTTCAATGTATGTTTTTTATACCAATAAGACTGGTGGTTAGGGCAAAAAGGTGCAATTTTTTATGGTTTTTCTAAGCCAGCTTTGATCCATGTAATTTACACCGCGTTTTAGTAATTATTATAATATTTTCACTGGGGAACCACTCGCGCTGCCCTGACAATCGCCAGGCCTACTACCAATGTATCTGTGGTTTTATTCAAAGCTATAAACCATGCAGCGTGTGTAAGGACCATCAAAGAATATGTGCAATATAATAAAATAATATATAAATACGATATATCTACAATGCAACATCTGCAGTGGACCGATGAGATGGACACAATAATGATTATGTATATCAATAACATGTCATTTCAACACAAACCACACTCAACAGGGACACACACGCACAAGTATTAATATAAACATGGACCTCAGATGTTAAAAATATTGAGAAAAATGATCGGGGTTCAAGGTCAACATGACACAAGTATCTGAGTGGTGGCGTGACAACGTGCGTCCGGTTTTTTACGTGACCCCAGCACCCAGATTGTGACGCACTGTATAATTAAATTAAACTTTTTTTATAATATTTGCGAGGATCATATGCTTAAAAGTGTACATTTCAACTTTCTATAAGAACTAGATATGTTTTATTTCCGTAATATTGGAAGGGAGGCTGTTCCATAGCCATAGTCCTTGGAAACATAAATATTGCTGTGGGCTGTGGTGCTTCAAGGCATACTGGTGGGATGTAAAATAGGCCTCGCGAAGCAGCATGCGCGTTGTATGAATGAGCTGATGATAAAGCGATTGCTGAATATGCTGAAAAAGATTAGAAACTAGACTTGAGATGTTGTTAGATACATCAACAATAATGTTGAGTACCTGAAATTTGTAAAGTTATTAAAGTGGCAAAATACCAAGGGCTTTGTTATATAGGAATATGTGCAAAGTCAAAATATGGCGCATCCGATAGAAAATGCCTGAAGACTTTGAAATGTGTTACAAGTTACAAAAAACAAGCAATTACATATGTAAGATATATATACACATTCCGGTCTATACCAACAAAAAACCCGTTAAATTAAAGTAATTATGTACTGTTATAGGCGTAACTAGATACAGTTGGCGTTTGACACTGATTACTTCTTATTGGCATTGTCCAAAAATGAGCAATTATTACAAAAGTAAGATAACACAATATGGTAGTGACTTAGAAATATAAAGAATTATAATTTCATCTAGCTGAGTAAGGCAGCAACAAAGTTAACAGACAGTCCCAGTAGTGCAGTGGTTTCTGGGACTGAGGTCTCCTTTGCCAATCGATCACATGCTGCATCATCTCCACCTGTTCCTGCGAGTGCCATAGCCGACGCTTACTAGTAGATTATTATGTTAGTTCCTTATTGCGTCGATGGAAACAACTTTAAGAGCATAATCTCCTTAGATAGGTAGTACCTTCACGAGACCAGATAAACTTACAGTGATATTTATTCCTGATTCATTCATATCCATTCTCATTCATCATTGAATATTTTTCTATTGGTTGGGGTTAGATGTTCATTGAAGAATATCAGTGAGTTCAGTGAGGGCGCCGTTCCTTATTTGACCTCTTGCTCAAAAGAGCGTCTTTATTCTACCTATTAGTGAATTTGCAGATCAGGAGATTTTACTGGTTGGATTATTGACCCCCCAGCCTATGGCATACCTGGTTCCTGGCGATATACCAGATACTTCTAACAAATGCGCTATCAGTATGTGTGTCTCTTCAAGCCTCATTTGGTCGACCGATTCTGGAATCCCAGATATAATTAGGTTACCTGATCCATGTCGTTCAAAGTGGAAGCTTGTTCACCAATTATCCCCTGGTTACAAACCTTCTCTTTTAGTGCGGAAACTTCCGATTTTAATAGTATATTCTCTCTTTGCAGAGTAGTAACTAACCGTTTAACTCATTGTGCTGGTCAGACATAAAGTGCTGGGAATGTCCGATGTTAAGGAGCTTCTGATTTATCGCTTGTACTTTTGCCATTAAACTATTAATAAGGGATAAATCTTATAAAAGTCATTGCTAAAGTGAGATTTAAGTTGTTTGATGTCTACAGGCAGAGCCCAGAGCAGACTTTGCAGTCACTGCATTGTATTCAATATTGGAGCCCACATCAGCCAGCACACTACTAGGATCGGCATGCTGCATTGCAGCTGCATTTTTAAGAATGCCGGCACAGATTTATCGTTTACAGCGGACCAGTCCGTAGACTGGAAGCAGCTTCAGGAGTATGTTGTTCTTTCTGACTGCATTCGACTGTAAGACCTACCATAGTCGCTTCGGCATTCTTTGTGGTTCTGGAGACAAATGATTATGGAAGACTTGTTACCTGATATCTGGAGTTCGCAACGGGCAAGTTAAGCCTTAAGTTGTCTGCTTGACCAGGCAGAATACGGTTGATCAAGGCCAGTGTCGTCAGCGTCGGAATTGTCAAGAAATTCTTCTCCATTTCCAGTTTCAAACTCAGCAACAGTTGTGCTGGTGGATTGAGTCATTCCATCAGATGCATATAATAGAAATTAACAATCATTAGGCCCAGCTGTATAGATTATGTCAACAGTGCAGGATTGCAGTACGCAGCAGTCCAGTAATGTCAACATATAATATTGATATTAGATAATAACATAAGTTTTATACATGACCAGTGGGCCATCAAGCAACTGAACACATTGACTGATGATCAAAACACGAATTTTCAATATTGCAATTTTTCGAAAGTTTAGGTTAACATACACAGTTCTTGTTTAACAGTAATATGCTGAAATGGAGAGTGACAGAAATTGGTAAAAAAATGAAAAGTCACAATGTGAGTAGATTCCTTTGGGTCTGAAAGGTTTCGGATCCTTGGTTCGGATCAAGTGTGTTTACGCATCTGATATCTACCTACTCGTCTTAATCAATCTCACTCTGGTCTCGAACTGGGATTTTGTCATTGATAAATCAAGTTGAAGGTTTGGTATGGATACCAGAGGAGTGTCAATGGAAAGAAAGGATTTGTTGTTGCTATGTATGTATATTTGCTCTGATAAAATAAAACTATCTAAATTACGTTGAGGATAGCATAAATACTTGACCAACATAACAAATTGTTCAAACACACATCAGGGTCCTTATGGAACCAAGAGAGGTAATATTTGATGTAGAATACGTAAACACAGAATGAATCTACACCAATAAATCATGGGTAATGTAATCAATATTGAAAAGTGACTCTAGTTGCCAGATATCTAGTACTTGGCGTTCTTGTAGTGTGAATCCAAGATCTTCACAATTTGTGGCCATCCTCATTGCGTAATCCCATACAATTACATATAGGAAAGGCGCCAATGTGTTACCTTGCAGTACGCCAGCCAGGATTGAGAATAATTCAAATTCACCATATGATGAGAGTACCTGCGCTTCTGTGTCACATATAACAATCCAATGCCAGCAACAATTACTTCTGGTATTCCATAAGCTCTTAGTATTTGCAGCATTTTACCTCTATGGATGGAGTTGAATGCTTTCCTTAAGACCACACATGTGGGGCGAGACACGTATGGCGAGCCATCAGCGAACTGATATAATTATACTATGGCCGTTTTTCAAAAGTCTGTGTGTGTGTGTGTGTGTGTCAGTGTGTGTGTCGGAAGCCATAAATGTCGGAAGCCATAATCGAAGTTAATATCTTCAGCTAAATTGTATGGTTGAGTCATTTTGAACGGTCTCTCCATGGAAATTAATTGTTTAGCACCATACGATTAAAGTTATTTTGCACAGAAATTAGATATCTGGAATCCATGTACCCCATTCTATTATAGTTTTTTATTTTTTCAAGTGATTTGCGTTAATAAATGTATTTTTAATTGATTTAAACATAATTAACTTTGTAAATTCATACGCTGATTCCATTCTCCCCCATAGAGCCTAAGGCATGGCAAGGGCAGCCGTGCCCAATAATATTTCTTGAAGTTTTACATTAGTAACATTGCAAGCTCAAGTCTTTGACCAAGCCAGTGCCTAGGCTAGTTAGTACACAAGGACATAGTAGTCCAGTAGAAGGAATAGTGCTCCTTCAATACATCTCAACAGACATCAATTAATTTGCCTGTGCCTACCAACGCGTGCTCCTTAACATAACATATATTCTTGATTTCCATCACCTCTCACCACAATTATTATTAGTAATTAAAAGTTTCAATTCGGTTTGTCTTTCCGTTATCTGGTTATTCAGTTATTGCATTATTAATAAATAAATGTTTTAAAATATATCTTACGAAATATGGTTAATCATTAAAACTTGGCGCTAACATTCTCGCTATGGGGGTTTTAAAGAGTGTTGATTACATTTCTGATGTCAGTTTTCACGTTTACATAAATCTAGTCTGTCTGTCTGTCGGTCGTTCTGTCAGTCAGTCTGTCAAAACATAAAAGAGAATTCAAATTAACTAACATTCTCGCTATGGGGGATTTAAGGGGTGCTGATTTCATTTCTGATGTCAGTTTTCAGGTTTACATAAATCTAGTCTGTCTGTTTGTCGGTCTTTCTGCCAGTCAGTCAGTCTGTCAAAACTTAAAAAAGAATACAAACTAACCAACATTCTCGTTATGGGGGATTTAATGGGTGCTAATTTTATTTGAGATGTCGGTTTTCACGTTTAAAAAAATCTAGTCTGTCTGGCTGTCGGTCTTTCTGTCAGTCAGTCTGTGAAAACTTAAGAAAGTATACTAACTAACCAACATTCTCGCTATGGGGGTTTTAAGGGTTGCTGATTTCATTTTTGATGTCAGTTTACACGTTTACATAAATCTAGTCTGTCTGTCTGTCGGTCTTACTGTCAGTCTGTACTACTGTACTGTGGTTGGCATTACGCCATATACCTAACACTAATAATACAGTCTACAATACAGCCTATCTACAGTACAGAATGGATTTTTTGCCACGAAGAGCAATAAATGTCATTAATACTATCCACCAGTATACCTTATCCAAGAGCCTTCCAATAAAACATGTATTCCAGCATGACGTCCACTGCACGTCTTCGTGCTGTCCATTGTGACGTGCAGTGGACGTCATAGGCTCTAAGGGGTTAAGCAACACGGTCCCTACTTCGCCCTGTCGACACCAAGGCCATTTTTCACCAATCCTTTTTTAGAGTTTTTTAATTTTTTTGGTATTGGTGAAAGTTCTACAACATTAGTAGATATGTTTTTTATGATAGCTAGTGTTTTTTTGCTAGCTAAGTATTTTTTGAAATTATAAAAAATGTGAAAGTCCATGATATTTCAGGTTAAACTGTTGAAGAATATATTAATGACCAAAATAATTTCCAAAAATTACTAGCTAGTAAAAAATACTAGCTATATATCATAAAAAATCTACTAAGGTTCTAGAACATTCACTAATATAAAAAAGCACTCAAAATCACAAAAAAATAAAGGTTAAAAACTCATTCGGGACTCTTTTGCTTAAGCAGTCAAAATTGTAGAAAAAATTCCCGAAGTTTGCGACGTTTGCGAAATTCGCGAAGAATCCGTCAGTTTCTGTGCCCTAATGGTTTCGTGACGAAACAATAAAATCTTACACACTTAACACACACGAACTAATTTAATGTGTGTACATGAAATCTACGGAATCAATACACAACACACGCACACTACTGAATTTAAAAATTTATAAAGATTGCAACTTATATTTGGCTACCTTTTAGGCCTAATGGGTGACTAATTTAATTATTCACCCCTATATATTTGTAGCCTTTTTAATTTGTGCCTCTAATTGAATCAAACATTAAACTAAAATATATGTCACAATATTGGTCTGTCGGTAGCTGGTCAAAGAATCTCTCATAAATTTGTTAATTAGTCGCTGCACAGTCATTGAACATTTGAACACGTGCTGCTCGAAGACCCCACAACGTATCAGGATTGCATTGAGATTCTTCGACTTAATTCCTTCAATCAGTCTCCGTAGCGCAAGTATCTGAGCTATTGTTGATCTATTTGGTCGAAATCCGTTTTGACTCTTACACACGGTAGTTCTTTATGTGAGGCTTAATTCTATATTGAATAATTTTGTTGTCACAACAGATCCCACGATAGTTTGTTGGTATACCGAAGTCTCCTTTTCTTGGCTTTAGTTGACTTTTTGTCCAAATTGGTGGTGGCTCCATAATATCCTGTTTTACAATACCTCGGCAGGGATTTCATCTAATCCACTGGCTTTATTATTGGACATGCTGTTAATGTTTCTCTGGAGTTCGGCAGGTGTGAAGTCCCCTGTTTCTATAGGTAGTGTCTTGTCATATATTTTCCTTGTAGGGCTGACCTCGATGTTTGGTGGTTGCCCAAGCAAGTTGCTGAAGTGATCTTTCCATTTCCCAACACGTTCTTCATTACCAGTATACAAAGTAATCTAAATTGATTTAATTTTGTCTCAGAGAGGAAGAGCAATTCGAATATAAATCAAGAGGTTACCATAGATTACAATATTATTGAATTATTTTTTCTACTGTACCAGCGTTAAATCTGAAATGTTCGAGTGCCAAATTTACTCGCCATTGTGTTAAATGTTCCATGTTCAGAGAATATTAACAATTGCTTACATACACTAACACAAGCTTACATCGGGAATGTAAGCTA
This sequence comes from Nemertoderma westbladi, assembly GCA_032718475.1. Classification (NCBI taxonomy): domain Eukaryota; kingdom Metazoa; phylum Xenacoelomorpha; order Nemertodermatida; family Nemertodermatidae; genus Nemertoderma; species Nemertoderma westbladi. Next base: position 48,710 of record JAUCBJ010003987.1, read on the forward strand.
CTGCGGAGCGTTATGGAAAAACGGGGAATAAATTCTTGAGTAATAAGTTGTTTGGTAGTAATATCGCAGGTTCTATTCCAAAATGATCTGCTGCGGGACCAGAATAGAACATGTGGTATACAGGGTTGTAGAGTCACTTTATACAAGGGTTGAGCTGTGAAGTATGTATGCTTCATATTATATAAAATTCACAAATATATTTGCAAATTTGTTGCTAAATAAATGTAAAATGTAAATAAAGCTTTCAATATTTCTTTAAATATTCTTGTCTTTCAATATTGCTTTCAGATGATAGATAGATACTGCCATAAAGTGGCGATATTTTGTACAGAATATCCTTGTGGATTAGGATTAACTATAAATATTTCAGCATAACGGCCAAAGTCTATCATGGATGGATAGTTTCAGATAACTAAACACCGTTAATTAATATGTCATGCCGACGTAATAATCAAGTTTTAGATAGACACTTCTGTAACCAGGGGAACAAAAATTAGATAAACTCTCTGTAATCGAGTTGAGAGATTTTTACTTAAGTAAAATGCATATAACTCATGAAAAAATGAACCATAACCCTGTAATGTTACTAATATATTGCTTAATCTCTCAATTTCCAAGTTGACTTTGTATCACAATAAAGTTATATTATGACGTACAGTACATGCAGTTTAACAACCATGAGATAAAAATCAATCAATACAGAAGGGGTAGACAAATGAATTTTGAATGTTGTCAAATATGATGGTTTGGAATCCTTTAGATTGTAGTCCTCCCTAATTGTATAGTATTGAATTATTCTGCAAAGAAAAATATAAATATATGCCTATATATATGATGTACAGTTTTTTTTTTTCAATATAAATATTAAATTATTAGCAAGAATCTGAATTTATAGGCAATAATTATTGTAGATTTTCTGGCACCATAGACAATAAATATATTTTTGTTGGAAATATAAATGGTAATAAACGAAATCTAACAATTTTTGGTAAAGTCTTATTTCACTGGTGCCTGTAATCCGTAACATCGATTGTTTTCAAATTATTAATAAATATTTAAATATTTTATTCCAAAATTGTAACATTACTCAATGCCGTTAGAAATAGCAACGAGTTGTTATTTAGCACTTTACAACTTTGTATTGGATTACAGCATTGTATTGGCCTGTACATTTAGTATTGTATTTGGTGTTAGTAGTTTAGTAATGTCCCGTTAGAGGACATTACTTAACGCTGTCTTTGGATACCACGTAAACAATAGGTGGTATTTGCCTGACAGCCAGATAGGCCTACTGCATTACCTAACGGTAGGCAGGGTAGAGCTATTAATAACCAGTAGCTATAAACTATTAGCATGGCTCCAAACACCACCATAAATATAAGCTAACTTATTTATAACATAATTTATGTCATTTTTACATTTATTTATACAGTCAACTAATATAATTTATGTAGTTTCTATCACTTATAATGTATATGTACAATCATTTCGTAATGTTAAAATTTTGGAATAAAACTGCATACATACTTGTTGCAAAGTACTTTACAGTGTTCTGATCCTCGTGGCTTTATTTTCACTCACTCACTAACGTTCGTTCGTGTAATAAAGCCACTCGGATCTTCACACTGTAAAGTGCTACTTTACACACAAGTATGTAAATAGTTATTATTCCAATTATTAATAAATATTTAAATATTTTCCATTACTTTTCTTATATAATATTACAAAGTCAAATAGTAAGGACAAAAATTAAGTAATAACATGAAATTAATCAAATACAAGTGGAATTAAGACAAATGAACGAATATATATCTTTACACATTAAATTAATCTAAACTTATTGTCAATATAAATAAACTATAATAAACTCATAAATTACTATTATTACATCAAGCCGCCAAATGTTATTTAGTTTGAATGTCTTGCACCAACATGTTTACCAACAATTTTACAAAAACTGATCTTTTCGCGATCATGAACTCGATCATTTGAATGGGCTTCTCCAACCAAGATAAATTTATAATTTTAAATATTAATTTATAATTAATTTATAGATAATATATATATATACAATATAAATTTATTTAAATAAATAAATAAACAAAGATAAATTTGGGCACTGTAACCTAATCTGAACATAGAGTTCGTGTAATTTTACGGGGTGTGAAATTAAACTCTTTATAATGGATAGAATACATTCAAACAATTGGCAGTCTTCAAAAGTGACCTACGGACTCTGTAAGTTGTCAATTTGACAAAATCACCAATTGTACATTACATGTTATCTCTGAAACACGAATATTGCCCACCAAGGACAATTGCCACCAAAACAATTTTTAACCTCGTTCCTCTTAGTTGTATTTCAATGTGGAATTGATAATAATTATTCGTACTTGTAATTTACATAATTACTCATAATTTTACACATTCAACTAAAAATAAATCCCATCAATTACTGGCATAAAATCTTGTACAATATTTATTACTTCCAAAATTACTCAATGTAAACAAACGGGTTAGCAAAATAGAACACTTGAAGCAATGAACTTAACTTGCCAATAAATTGGTTCCATTTTCTTAAAAGATCTAAGTTTCATTTTATTTTGAGAGAATTGGAAAGCGTCCTTCACCCCTGGTAAAATAATTCCATTCAGTGTAATTATGTCCAATGCTTCCCTCCATATAGACCCCAACCCAAAACCTATAACACTTTGATAGTTTGATAGTATTTGTGATAAAAACAAGGTTGATTTTCCTTTGTGAAACTATAGCAGAAAGATGGAGATGTTATAATGATGGGCAAAGGATGATTATCTCGTCAGCATATGCCAGAGCTCCAAGGAATATTTTTAACACATCATACATAAACCCTAAATCACAAATCATGCAATATGTGTAATGTTGAATCCAAGAGGAAGTAAAACAGAATAGTATAGTTATACAATTGGAAGACTAATGAGATGCTTCAAATATATAATAGAATCTGGGTCTATGAGAGAGATAACATAATTAAATACTAATTTTCATTTCAATTTTTTCAGCAGGACCTACAGCAGTGAACTCCTGCCACCAAGGCCCATGAAAATTGACGAAGTCGTTATAAATTCCATTCAAATTTGCGTGCGAACATTTCTTATACCACCAAGCGCCACTGAAATGCTTGGCGCAGTTCAAATAGTATTTATCGTTGTCTTTATCCTTTGTGGTGAAGGGCTGACCATCTAACCAATTATCACCAGTTGGATCACCAGGTAGCAATGCGTCCCCTGCAGTCCCTTGGTATCCTGAGACGCCCAAAATATAATTTGTGCTTTCCGAACCAACTTTGAATGAAGAATATTCCGCGAATCTGTATTCCCCCTTATACCAGATATCCACTCTCAGTTTAACCCCTCCAGCAGTAAGATTGTGTATGGTATCCAACCCTAACCAAAATTCGTTGCTAACATCACCGAATCCAGACTTATAATACGCCCACTCCCGAAAGAAGTTAACAGCTCCATTAATTCTCCTTTGAATCACCAACCATGGGCCACCTGGGAACGTTGTGTCACATCTGATTAACCCATTTAGACCTTGTTGACTATTATAGATGCTAACTGAGTTATTCAGTTGATAATTTTGGCAAAGATGATTTGAAAGAAGATATCCTAAAGCAACCAGTATTGAATTCTTTTGCTGAAGAATTCTCTCAGTAATTGTGTTGCTTTGATTATTTAGCTGACCAGAAAACTTATCAACTTTTTCCACAACACTTTTATTTAATTCCTTAAGTTGTTCATTTTGAATATCAGAGAATAATTTACTTTGCTCACCAATGGTACCATTGAATATCGCAATTTGTTCTTGAAGTTTATCAGAATGTATTTCCATTTCCCCATTTAACTTTGCCTTTAGCTCTTTTGTTTTATCATTTAGTTCAGCTAAATAATTCTTTATATCTTTATTTATATCACTTTCCAAACTGATCACTTCTATATCACTTTGATAACTACCAGATACCATAGCATTAGCAATGGCGATTTCACCGACCAACACAATTAGTAAACCAGTAAATATAACAGCCATCACCGTCCACAAACACTTGTAATTATTTAGCTTATTTCTTGTATATCTAGATGCATATTGATTGTCTTGGATTTTATCTGGAATAACTATGTATAGAGGATTATTATAATCTGAATTATCTTCTTGAAAGTCAATGACACCGCTCTCAGCTGTTATTGGACTCATATCAGTTTCCATAGTATAATATTGCTAAGCATTCAACAATGTATTTTCATTCATGAAACTGCACGTTAAACCCAATATTATTATAATAATTAATAATTTTTAATAATTACAAATTAAATAATAATTAATAATTAAATAATAATTAATAATTAAATAATAATTAATAATTAAATAATAATTAATAATTAAATAATAATTAATAATTAAATAATAATTAATAATTAAATAATAATTAATAATTAAATAATAATTAATAATTAAATACTAATTAATAATTAAATAATAATTAATAATTAAATATTATAATTAATAATAATAATTTTAGATACTTTATATTACTTTGTATTACTATATTTTTAATGATAAGTATAAAATGCATGGGTAGTGAGAATTTCACAAACTCTAGCTAACAATACCCACTTAGTGGGTTTAGCTGATCTACTGTCAGTGGAAGATCTAATGTGCGGAGTCTTTAACACAATAAAAAGTGACGATTGGCAAAAATGATACTGCTAACCCCATTGAAGCGGGATCTGTTGTCTTAATAAATGGGCATTAGAATACCTGTCAACCCATCAGCCTTTCCACAGGGGCAACTGATGGAGAAGGAACATACATTGAATGAGGAGTCAATCAAATTTATTGAGTAGATGAGACGAGATGAGATGGAGCCTGGTGTAATGCAAGGCAATCGAACCTTGTTGTTGGGAGACCGGATGGAGCCCCTTATTGAGGGCCGCAGTCCAGACCAGACTCCTCACGAATTCCATGCACACACAATCCACCACTAGCATACACCCGCTGTCATGGATTGAGTTGAATAGAAATCCTCTGACTAGAAAGTGAAATTAAAGGGATAACTAACTTAGAGCAATCCACTCCAACAACGCCAAGATGGGTGGAGTAACGGACTATCAACCAAGATGAAACAATGAGAGCTGATGACTGCGACTCGATCAAGATAAACTTTCAAAACATTATTGACGAGTTATTTGGGAAGTTTTATTATTATACTAGGATACTACAGTGAACTGTTAGTTGTTTAACCTGTTGAAGAAAAAATTTACCAACAATAAGAAATTTGCCATAAACATTTTATTGGATTAATGGAGGTGACTTGGAATGGAACAGAAGGCCAGTTAGAAAGTAAATCTTATTGTATTTCTGGAAAAAAAACATTGAATTATGTTGTATATACGTTTAAGTGCAAGAAAAAGAGGAAATAATGTATTATACTGTATATATAGAAAATATGTAACTTATATATGAAGTTTGAATAGGTTATTGATTAGAAGATGAGATTATGAAACTATGCAAATATGCATTACTTTCATTTTAAGTACAAACATATAAATTAATAAACAGTCATGTGCAGTTATCTTATCAAAATCACAATGAACTATGTCCATTATACGTTTCAGTTAAATTTATTTATTTTATTGGTATATAATTATTGCTTATGTATTATAACATAGGAAATTGATTGATGCTTGTAACAAACTCAGCAGAAAGAAATTCAGCCAATTATGCATCAATCGCTGGATTAGGAATTATTTTTAAATTTTATAAAAATTTTTGTTTTATGAAGTTTTATGAAAATCTGCCTGGAATTATAAAGGACATTCTGAAACACAATGTCAGTGTCATTGCAGGTGATGCGAATGCCTAAATGGGCCCAAAGGACATCAAGGGTTGCATCTATAATACCAGTTCGAACAGAAATGGGGGCTTAATCGTATACCTATGGAAGAACGTGAATTGATACCAATAAAAATCACATTTATAAAGTGTAAGTTGAAGCTTTCAATTCCCAAACGAAACCAAAGTGCGGGTGGACTTATCTGTGTCAAAAAAAGTGGAGGAAGAACATACTTAACTGCGAGGCATACTTGTCGTTCAACCTAATTGGCTTGTACTATAAAATCAAGACGGTGGTGGTACGAAACAGTTTGAGGGACAGCAAAAACAGCTCAAGCAAGCGAATCAACTATGACTGTGATAAACTTAGATCAGGGGTCGCATTCACCAAGCTCCCTAAATTAGACCGAACATATATACCCAGTTGAAACTAATACGATTGAAACACAATCTAAACTGTATTTACCAAGATTATAATTACCTAATTAGTTCGTAAATTAGTACAAACTAGTTTACCTAATACTAGTAGGTAAATTAGATTGAACTCTACCTAAAATCATTCAGCGGGGCCTTTTATCGGAGTAATGTAGCTCAGTGACGGTACCAAAGTAGGCATGGCATGATTCATGACTAAGGTTCGCTCATGCCTTAGGTTTAAGGTACATTGTGAATTACCGATGTTTCTCTTTGGAAGTTTTTAAACATTGATGAAAAGTTTAACACTACTATAGAAATATTCTATGCATAACTAGTAATGTATTGGGTCTATGTAAATGCTACGCCTACACCTACGTCTACACCTACATATCTGTTCGGCTGACATGAACCACAGCACAAGTAGTAACACACAAACGGACACAATTAGAATGGAAGTTCTAAAATTGAGTCAACAGGAGAGCATTCCTACAGTGTCACCAGACGTAATTAAACCAGCGGTGAGGCACTTGGCCAGGCGAAAGTCTCCAGATATAAACTCTCTGACGGTTGAACACCTGCTCCATACTGATCCAGACAAAACAACACTTCTACTAAGTAATATACTCAACTGTTGCTTCCGGCTTGGTAAGGTTCCAACGACATTTGGAAAGACAACCACAACGTACATCTACAAGGGCAACAAGAGGAATACATTACAACCGAACTCGAATCGACCAATTTCCATTGTCAGCCTACTCGCAAAGGTATATGAGTACACTGTACTGAATAATTTCCTCACAGAGGTCAACACACAGGGACTCACAAGTAACTACCAATGTGGATACAAAAAAAAAGGCTGGGACTGACATGGTGATTGCTTGTATACTGGAATGTATGGAATATTTCAATCAGGGTGGATCACCGCTTTACATTTGCAAACTCGATATATCATCTGCATTTGACGAAGTAAACCACAACATTTTATTCAATAAATTGAAAGGCAAAATTAACTCTCACATAATTCTAACCCTCATTGATTACTACTCTGTCTCCATGATATACCTCAAGTTTAACGGAATCATTTATGACGGTCCAATTGAAATTTATAAGGGGGTGAAACAGGGATCACTATTATCACCAACACTTTTTAATATCTACACCTGCAATATTCTCACGAAATTAGAGGAGTCTGGACTAGGTTGTTGGATTACATCCACATGGTTAGGAGCACTATGTTACGCTGATGACATAATTTTGTTGACTACCACTCAATCAGACATGGAGTCAATGGTTAGCATCGCGATATCGGAAGCAAACACCTTAAACTTGAAAATTGAACCCTCTAAATCCAACTGGATGCGCACATCATAAAAATCTCCCACAACTTTCATCAAAATTAATGGTGTACTGGTCCCTGAGTCAGACTCAATTAAATTTTTGGGTGTGGAAATAACCAAAAACAAGTTCAATAATCTCTCAAGCAAATGCATCAGGGTGATATCCGCGATAGCTGGAGCTTTCCATAAAAATGGATGGTCAGTACGAAACCTGGACATCGACACCGTGGCTTACCTCTGGAGAATGGTCGCCATACCTGCCATCCTATATGGTCTTAAGTTCTACATAGGAGGGATGTCAGACACACAAATACATCATCTGGAGGTGCATTACCGCAAACAACTTCGGGGACTACTATCCCTGGGGACGTACGTAAACAACACAACCATTTACAACCTATTTAACTCCAACTCACTTTCTAACCTGGCCCTAACTCATGCCATAGGGACTTTAATCAACATTATATAAATGTCCCATTCCACCGGTTCAAACCACCTTACTTATCAACATGCAACTGAATAAACGACGGAGATATAAAGGAGTCGGCAGTGCCTATCACCTAACCAGCAGTAGGTGTGCAATGCCGGCGCTAATTACAATGCTGACATCCAGATTTGATAAAAAAAGAATTGCATCTCGTCTTGACATGGGAAAATTAACCTGCCTGGAGACAATTAACTTGAATTTCATTAGGAACACTTATAAGATCTCAAACATCACTTTCAACCAAAAACACGACAGGATCATACAGTATTTCAGTAAACATAATGAACTTCTGAACGAGGACCCAAATGAAACAAACTCACCGATTTTTAATACCCAATAATGTAAATATACACCTGATTTTATTATGAAATGCCCCTGTGCCTAGCACATTTTAAGATGTTGAATTGTACTTATAATATTATGGGTTTTATGTCTCAATTGTTAATATTGTAATTTGTCATTTTATATGATCTTAAAATAAAAATATATATAACACACACACATACTTCCAACCATGAATTTCAACACTGTGGCCAGTTCCCCATAAATCCATTGCGTACAGAGTCGAGAAGCCGCACAATCTCCCAAATACAGAAGTAGCGATCACCTATTATGATCACGAATGATGTAATTTAAACAGCTATAGTGACAGACTTGACTGACGTTACTATCAGTCTAATTTAAAAAAAAATAGCCAAATAATTAGTGTCACAAACATTGAAATCACAATTCGGTGTTTATGCGTACAATATATAAAAAAAATAATTGGTTCACGTTATTCTACAGTAAAAAATTATCCTAGAGAGAAATTTTCAAGTCTATAACTCAAATAGCAGCTGAGAAAAATGTACCGAAATAATTTGAAAAACACATTTCGAGTAAAATGGGTTTAAAGTTTGCCTTTGTTTTTTTTGGTTTTTCAATGTTAATGACGGGTTTTTGTTCCAGAATCCAAAATTAATGTTGATGAAAAAGAACAGCTGTGCTTACAATTGGTCTTAAGGCGTAACATTTTGTGCTGATTCCTAATATAATAATGAAAATCGTATATTTCCAATACATTTCAAATATATAGTGATTTATTGATTATTTTTATTGGCAAATGTTGTAAATCGTCATACAAATATTGTACAGATAAATAATATTATAAGTGGCTGAATAAAATTAAGGGGTAAAATTGGTTATATGTGGTAAAATTTTATGTTGATTCCGAATATTACAATGAAAATATAAAACCAATCAATCAATCAATGTATTTTAAATAAAACCACCCTGCAAACCACCAACGTTAATCTAACGTTGGGTTTATGTTAGACATTCGTTAAAAAATGACAGTTAGAATTTAACCATAAACCTACGTTAAAATACGTTAGAATTCTGTCAATTTTTAACGTTAATTTTTTACAGTAATTATACGTCAAAAATAGACAATTATCTGACAATACCATATTTTTTAACGTTACTTTAGATCGTTAATTTTTGACAGTAATTATACGTTAATAATCAACAGAGATCTGACATTTCCAAATTTTTTAACGTTGATTTAACGTTAATTTTTAACGTTCATTATTAACGTTAATTTAGCATTAAAATACATCAGATTTTAACGATGATTAGTGAATCACTTAACTATCAATGGATAACATATCTATGTCTAGCTGACCATCCGCTGACTTTGTTCATTTCTTATTTTGTTAAATTTTTATGATACTTGTGTAATTTTTTAAATATTATTTTTAAATATTTGCCTTACTAGTCAGCATCTGTGTACCAGTACCAAGCGTACAGTATAAAAGTACAGTAAGTAAGCGTACAGTAGAAAAAGGGTGGAAAGAAGGATCTAGAAGATGCTAGTGGGGCTGCAGCCGATAGCGAAGATGAATGAATATTATATATCGATAAAAACTTGGCCCTAATTACGTTACGGATAACTTTATGAAACTGGATGTACGTTTCGGTTAACTTTATGAAACTGGATGTACGTTTCGGTTAACTTTATGAAACTGGATGTACGTTACGGTTAACTTTATGAAACTGGATGTACGTTTCGGTTAACTTTATGAAACTGGATGTACGTTTCGGTTAACTTTATGAAACTGGATGTACGTTTCGGTTAACTTTATGAAACTGGATGTACGTTTCGGTTAACTTTATGAAACGGATGAGTCCGGTAGCAACCTACGGGTCTCTGAACTATAGATCTAAGCCTCCCATTGATAAATAAAAATTCCACAAATTTCTAATTCCGAATTCCAAAAATTCCACATTTCTAAAGCCTACTTTATAGTGTTATAGAAATTAAATTCAGAATTTCATACAAGAAAAAATCATACATAATTATTGATTTTTTCATTGATCAATTACACGAGATTATGAATTTAAGCTTATGGTTTTAACACTTGAATTTGTTCAAAATTACATTTCACTGTATGTAACTGGCAATTTGAAAATCTATCGTAATGTGATAATAACGTGTATTATTAATATTATATCTAATACATAATTAAAATATATACATAATTATTATATGTAATATTGATTAATCATAAGTAATGTGTTAATTGTGAGTTAATACAATATAATTTTGTCAATATTAAGTGGCAAAGTTGTCTTCGGCCGTTAGGCCAGGGAAAACATTACGCACAAAGTCTGACGACTTGTTTCCAGATAAGGGGGCGTTCATAAAGTATGTCACTCACTAGGGGAGGGGGGGGGGGGGGTCGAGCTTTCGTGACATTTTGTGACAGGTGGTAGGGGGGTGTCGACCTTTGTGACGGTCACGGCGATGCTCTACGGTATGCTTTAATGTTAGCTTGACTTTGACTAACACATTTGTAGATGAGTGGGAAACTTTAAGGAAAAAACAATAAACTCAATAACATTGAATTTAATCCCTAACATTAACAGGGCACCCCTGTCTAGTCTGCCTTGTACATGTACAGTATTGTAGTTTGAAGCTGCTAAAGTATGTATAGGCTTTTAGTAAGAACTACTTCAGTCAAAATGTTTCACTTTCTATTGTGCTTTCTAACTGTTATTAAATTACTGAAATAAAATATTTTTCGTCTAGGGGGGGGGGGGGGGGGGGGGGGGTTATAAATTTACGAAAATAGGTTTTTTGTGACAGAAGGGGGGGGGGGGGTCAAAAAAATGGAAAATTTGCGTGACATACTTTATGAACGCCACCTAATTCCACCATATTTTTATTCACCAGAGGATACTCCAGTACCCATTAAAGGACGCCCTTGAGAAATGCGCCCTAGCTCGTCCCTTTAAAGCGTTCGTCCTGAAACGAAAACTCTCCCGACCCCTTTGCGGGGATCGAACCCATGACCTCTGGAGAGATGTTAATTAAAGGCAACGGATTAACACTACACAAACTACAAGGGCGGGAAGAACATAAAAAATGTTAGATTTTTGCTTGATCAAATGTGGCGTCGAATGCTGGACATTGACATTGACATATAGATTATCTATCATTACTAATATCAATATTAATCATAACAACACATTTTGATGCTAACAAATACAATAGTATTTGTAATTTCTCTGAATGCTATTTTTAATGCAACCACGGCGACAATAAACCGAGAGGATCATAGATTCGAGCTGAGTTTCAGCAGAGTAAGTGCAATACAAAAGACCGCAACTATTTAAATTTATGCAAAAAAACCGTAAGTCAACAAGACTTGCGGTTTTTTGTCATCAGAATTTAATGAGGATTTCACATCTGGAAATGGTTTGGCGAGATCTGTTGTATGCATTTTCAATAATTACCAGAAGTAGCTCCGATGAGAGAAAGCTTGTAATTAAACTGATTGTTATTAATTCCATTAGTCACCTGAGGTCAACCCACCCTAACCTAACTGTTTAATATGAGAATGCCTTCTTAGGTTGTTTCGAGTTATCACTGTCTACCGGTCTGACCGTCAAGATGTAAATTTAGACAGAGCCAGATAAGATAATAGCAATTGTCTGGAATATGTGATTATTTGACGTTAATTAACGTTAAGGTAATTAAGCGTTAATTATTATAATTATGTTTTTATCACTGTCAGTTGTTTGTATTTTTTACGTTAAATACAATATATTTTGACGATCCAAACTGATTGTCAGTAATATGTCATTTTTTAACGTTAACATACAATATATTTTGACGATCCAAACTGATTGTCAGTAATATGTCATTTTTTAACGTTAAACATACAATATATTTGACGATCCAAACTGATTGTCAGTAATATGTCATTTTTTAACGTTAAACATACAATATATTTTGACGATCCAAACTGATTGTCAGTAATATGTCATTTTTTAACGTTAAACATACAATATATTTTGACGATCCAAACTGATTGTCAGTAATATGTCATTTTTTAACGTTAAACATACAATATATTTTGACGATCAAAATACCTACCGTTTAAAATTAACGTTAATTTGCGTTAATTTTTAACGTTAAAAGGGCGGCCAAACTAACGTTATTTATATGTATTATTAACGTTAATAATTAACGTTGGCATTGTCAGAAAATAACGTATATTAATGCATTATTAACGTTAAATTGTTTGCAGGGCAATACCTGCTATAATTCTTACCAGGTTGTCATTTATATAGAGTATACTACTATTATGCAGTAAATCCGTATGCTTTTACCAATTATGATATAAAAAAATGTTGTATTTTTATTAATTAGCAGATAAATAAAAATCCCAATACTATAAAATTGCATAATATCCCCCCCCCCCCCACTCATCACAACATAGATGAAACTTTCTAAAACTGCCCGGTGCCATATTCACTTTTATCGACTTCCTCGAACTCCCTCTTCCGTTGACACTTTCGAGCTATCTTGGCAGCATCTGAATCGGCTTTATCGGCCCTATGTATCCTCTCGTCCTTTACTCTTTAGACTATTTAGCAAAAACTGACCAGCACTAAACCCAAGTTTCTCAAAAATCTGGCATCTATTAGCAGCGCCATCATTGAATGTAATGACTAAGTCATAAGCACTAATAACATTTTCCATTATGTGTATGTAGTTAAATAACTCTGGAAGCCATGTGTTTTCTAAGTTGTAACACTGTGTACAAGTTGGGTATAGTAACCCCAATTGTCTCACACTTTCTCAAGTCACTGGCACTGTCTCCTCGAAAGTTACAATTATTTAACTGGTTCTGTGGGTAGTAACATGAAAAAACGCCGCTTATAGCCTAAAAACACACTCCCACCTAATATAATCGTATGTAGTTAAATAACTCTGGAAGCCCTGTGTTTTCTAAGTTGTAACACTGTGTACAAGTTGGGAATAGTAACCCCAATTGTCTCACACTTTCTCAAGTCACTGGCACTGTCTCCTCGAAAGTTACAATTATTTAACTGGTTCTGTAGGTAGTAACATGAAAAAACGCCGCTTATAGCCTAAAAACACACTCCCACCTAATATAATCGTATGTAGTTAAATAACTCTGGAAGCCCTGTGTTTTCTAAGTTGTAACACTGTGTACAAGTTGGGAATAGTAACCCCAATTGTCTCACACTTTCTCAAGTCACTGGCACTGTCTCCTCGAAAGTTACAATTATTTAACTGGTTCTGTAGGTAGTAACATGAAAAAACGCTGCTTATAGCCTAAAAACACACTCCCACCTAATATAATCGTATGTAGTTAAATAACTCTGGAAGCCCTGTGTTTTCTAAGTTGTAACACTGTGTACAAGTTGGGAACAGTAACCCCAATTGTCTCACACTTTCTCAAGTCACTGGCACTGTCTCCTCGAAAGTTACAAGTATTTAACTGGTTCTGTAGGTAGTAACATGAAATAACGCCGCTTATAGCCTAAAAACACACTCCCACCTAATATAATCGTATGTAGTTAAATAACTCTGGAAGCCCTGTGTTTTCTAAGTTGTAACACTGTGTACAAGTTGGGAATAGTAACACCAATTGTCTCACACTTTCTCAAGTCACTGGCACTGTCTCCTCCAAAGTTACAAATATTTAAATGGTTCTGTAGGTAGTAACATGAAATAACGCCGCTTATATGCTAAAAACACACTCCCACCTAATATAATCGTATGAAGTTAAATAACTTTGTTATAACAATAACATATAACACTTTCCATCCAAAAAATACACTTTTCGAACTTCGGGACCATAGGACATTGTTGAAAGATTAATTTACATTCGGTGTTTGACCATGTAAGCACTTCTGTAACAGATGGGCAGCTGTCAGATGTAGATAGGTTTCACAATGTCCATTATAGCAATGGGTAGACTGTTTTTTTTTATATACTTCATTTGTAATACGTGCCCGGTTGAAGGCGCAACAACTAGCTTCACCTGTTGGACACAACTCATGACACGGTGCTGCATCTGTGGAAACGTGGTGATAGAATGTGGCCCATATTGCCTTTCTCATATTGACTACTGACTAGTAGTTAATACTGTATTGCAGTATGGTGTACTAAAACCTAAGTAGGCTAAAAGCACTACTGCACTACCGGTATTCATCTATCTGCTATCTGGAATGGAATGAAGTCTCAGCAGAATATGTTGGTTAGCACCAATGGCAAAGAAAAGGAAGCGCGCGAAACAAACTAAATCGCCACTTTCGCCAAATGAAATCGGAATTCTGGGGTTGGCTAACGCAAACCCACAACTCCTACCTGTAGGCCTATCTAATAAAACACCATATCGGGAAGCCAAACGGATCAATCGCAGGGTGGAGATAGATCTGGACGATTCGACAGCTGGTACCGGTAGGCCTACCCCTGCCATTACAGATGCACCGACCCTTACTGCCCCCCTTAACCTTGCACACGCTCGAACCAATAGTCAAACCTTAGGCCTATCGAGCACCGCCGGTGGTACCAGTAACTCTGACTCTTCTTCTGCTGCCACTATGGATCAGCAAGCTATGGTACAGCAAATAGCTTCCCTCGTAGTCACTGAAGTAACGAGGAATCTGTCCGAGTATATCAACTCTGTAAACTCTGGAGCGGTAACCTGCGCGGTTGCTTCTCAAAACAGCGTGGAAATCGAAGACGTTAAGGATCATGGCGATCGTGTCGAACAGTTTCACCTACTAACCATGGTTGAAGTGCGCGGTCAATCTGTCAACTCACTTTTAAAGATGAAAGGCGACCGGTATGGCTTCGTCAGGAGTCTAGCGACATTCCTAGGATGTGCAAAATCTACAACAGATGACATTTCACGTGTGTTCACCCCAAATTACCGCGGTTCAATAGTGGTTGTATTTACGAAGTACGTATCGCGCTATGACTTTATAACAAGAAAGAGAAAACTCCACCAACCGAAGGCATCTTTCACCGCAGACGATATATTCACGAATAAGACTTTCATATCAGAATGTCTTACGGAAAAGCGAAAAGCGATCTTTCGTTACACAATGGAGAAAGTAAAATCCTTGAATCTCAAGCAAACATGGACCATTGATGGGCGAATCTGGATTACGAATAAATCCGGGAACAAACGTTGCGTAACCACCGTAGATGAGATTGACAAATATATCACTGCTGAATCTATCACTAGCGTGGATCCAGTGGACATAGGTCGATCGAAGACTACGCCTACTGTAACCAACACCCCGAGCAACACTGAAATTCAGCCACCGTCTGAATTTACCCCGGTACGAGGGTCAAAACGAGATGGTACGGTGCTCGCCCCTCGCCGTTTGGCTGTTTCGCCGTCCAACAACGTCGGCAGTCCAGAGTACTTAAATATTTATAACAATCTGAGTGATGAGGATAGTAGGGGTGTTAACATATAAGTAGAGGTTTGGGTTGAGAATCAATAAGCAATAACTAATATGATTATTTCATGTATCAATATGAGTTGGTATACCGGTAATTAGAAACATATAGTCTATTCCTTGAAAATTTTTTTAGTAATTTTCTTTTTTTTTTTCCTGTGCTTGCAAGTTTCAATCCATAAATATATACTATATATATATACTTAAAAAATATATATTACCGGTGCCGGTATATAATTGTCAAGCTCACTGACTATACCATGTTATTACCTGTACTGAAACTGAATTGTATTTTTGACAGTGGCTATAGATTAAGTTCTATACTTAACTCACCGGTACCACCGATCGCGCTTAAAATCAATCAATCATAAGACTAAGACTTTTTTTTTTGGTTTTTTTTTGTTATTGCTACCGTTGTATTATATTTTTTTCTTATTGTTTGATTTTGTTAACCATTACTCACTATCTAGACGCAGATTGTAACTTTTAATATTTAATTTTAAACCGTATGCCTATCGTACTTGAACCGGTAGTGTAGAATGCGCAGCGCCTTTATGGATTTATACAGACAAATTGCTACAAATACAGTGTCATCTTTATGTTCATGCCGTCTATGCTATTCTGGCTTTGAAAATACTGACCTAACTTTGTCTTGCCCTTTTTGTAAAAATAATTTCCACCTACAGTGCGGTACATGTATCACCTCCGAAGAATACACAAAAATATTTGAATCAAATAGTTATGGGGGTATATTTTGTGTATTTTGTTATAATGAAACGTTTCCATTTACATATATATCAACGGATGACTGTGATATTTTTGACTCTGAAACGAATTACAAACTATCTAACTTGAATGATTACAGTGCTCACACTAACTCAATTGATCCCGATATTAATCTTCAAAATTGTGCACGCTTTTGTGAATATTTTTCAGCTGACACATATAATGCTGAGATTGCTGCTCTAAAGTCAGTACCCACTTTATCTGCTTTCCACCTCAATTGCAGAAGCTTAAAAAAAAATCTTCCAGATATCATAGATTTCTTAAGTACACTAAACCGGGATTTTGATACTTTTTAAGTTTTACAGAAACACTGGTTGGGAAACATGATAGCCATGAGAAACTTAATATTGAAGGATATAACGGCCCGTTTCTAAGTGAAAGACCTGAGGGTCGTACGGGTGGGGCGGGCTGGGGAATTGGGATTTATATTAAAAACGACCTTGTTTTTTCAGAACGTGAAGACTTAGTTGTCCCTGGTTTTGAAAATATGTGGTACCAAATAAAAAAACCTAATAATAAAAACGTAATAATAGGGACAGTATATCGCCCGCCGTCACTGCCGTACAATAAATTCCACGACTTACTTGAGCCAGTATTAGCTATGTTATCTTCACTTCATTGTGATGTAGTTATTACAGGGGATTTTAACGTTAATGTAAAGAAAAATACATCAGAAACCAGACAGTACCAACAACTAGTGCATTCCTATGGGTTTTCTCAACTCATTAAACAAGCGACCCGAATTGTTTTCGGTGCAGATTCAATACTGGATCATATTTTAACAAATATATGTACCTCCATAAATACGTCCGGGGTATTTTTGGCTGAGTTGGGGACGACTGACCACTTAGCCACCTTTGTCAATTTTCATAATTATTCCGTCTTTTTTGAAGATCCATTTACTAGACTCTCGTATGACTACTCAAATTTTAAAAAGGCAGACTTTATAGCAGATTTCTTATCTCCATCGTTTTCATCTTACATGTCTCAGCATGTGCCATCTAAAATAAAATTTGACACTTTTTATAACGATTTTGAAGGGTTATGCAACAAACATTTAACAAAGAAAATAATACATAAAAAGAATTTGCCAAAAAAACCATGGCTAAATGAAAAGTTACTTAAGTGCATTGTGAAAAAAAACAAATTATATATTAAACAATTAAAAAAACCGTCCAATGAAAATGTTTCACAATACAAACGGTATAAAAATGTGCTAACCTCGACCTTGCGGGCAGCTGAGAAATCATACTTTTCCTTGCAATTTGAGAACGCTAAGGGAAATATGGCGAAGACATGGAAGGTAATTAACTCTGCTATGAATAAGGGAAAAAAAACTTCGGCCCCATTGAAAATTAATTACCAGACGAGAGACGGGTTTAAAACCACAGTAAATACATCAGAGACAGCAGCGCAACTAAATTCCCACTTCTCTTCCATTGGATCTAAACTGGCGAATCTAATACCCCGCTCAAATCGCAACCCCACTAGACATATGAAATCTCGAGTAAATTCTTTTTGCCTCATTGAAACATCTGTAGCTGAAACGCACTACAACCTCCTTCAACTAAATCCCAATACTTCAACAAACGATTCATTCCCGGTCGCGCTTATTAAGTTGGTTGCAGAGCCATTAGCGCGTCACTTAACGTACTTAATAAACTTAGCTGTTACTACAGGTGAATTCCCTGCTAGTTTGAAGATGTCTAAGGTTATTGCAAGCTACAAAGGGGGTGACCCTCTTGATGCCAATAACTACCGGCCCATATCCATTTTACCTGTGTTCACAAAATTGTACGAAAAAATAATCTACGACCAGCTTATTTCTTACCTGGATCACTTTTCAATTCTCACCAAATGCCAGTTTGGATTTCGAAAGAAAGTTTCAACTTACTGCGCTATTTTAACTGTGACTGAGAAAATTCGTACTTTTCTTGATTCGAAAGAAACCAGCTGCGCGATATACATTGACCTGAAAAAGGCGTTTGATACGCTGGACCACAGTATATTAATTAAAAAACTCGAAAATTATGGTATTCGTGGAACTCCTAATGCGTTAATAAAAAGCTTTCTAACCGAACGTAAGCAGGTCGTAGTGATAAATGATACAATTTCTGACCCACTATCTTTAAAATGTGGTACTGTACAAGGATCGGTGTTATCTCCGTTATTATTTTTACTATATATAAATGACCTGCCGTTAGTATCCAAATTTATGACAACCCTTTTTGCAGATGACACCACCTTGCTGCATAACGATTCCAATATTGAATTATTAATTGAATCTTCAAATAGTGAACTCAAAAAAATATCTGAATGGCTGGCCGACAATCGACTGTCTCTGAACTTAAAAAAAACCGAGTACTCAATTTTTACGAACAAAAATTATTTCCTAGGTGGCCTACCCAAAGTTAAAATTAAAGACAATATTATAAAGAAAGTAGAGTGTACAAAGTTTTTAGGTGTCTGGATAGATGATAAGCTTAACTGGAAAATACACATTGGGCATATTTTAAAGAAAATTAGTAAAAGCACTGGGATATTTTATAAATTACGACATATTTTTCCGACAGACATACTTCGTACTCTTTACTTCACACTGATCCATCCATACTTAACATATGGTATTTTGGCTTGGGGTTCGGCATGTAAGAGCGATTTAATGAAAATTAAAACCAAAACTAATAAAATTATCCGTGCTATCACTTTTAGCCATTTCCGCCAAACAGCTTATCCCCTATATAAAACAATGAATATACTACCTTTGGAGTCACTATATGTCTATCATGTTTCCCAACTAATGCTAGACATATCACATAACCCCTCACACCCTCTCTCGCACCTTTTTACAAAATGTTCTGCCATGCACCGATATAGTACCCGTGCGGCTTTGACAGGAAAATATGTTATTCCCCTAACCCGTTTAGAAGTAGCTCATAAATCGATCGGAGTAACAGGACCGACTATCTGGAATGATCTCCCAACTGACATTAGAGCAATAAAATCAAAAGCCATATTTTTAAAGCACCTTAAGAAATATTTACTCGATAAACTCTGATTAAGTTTTTTTGCTTATGAATCACTCAAGTTAATACATGTAGTAACTACAAATCTATTTTATTAAACAAATACAGCACTCCCATATCTGTTTACATTCATTAACCAGGTGGAAATTATTAAGCTTTAACAAATGTATATGAATATATAAATTACTCTAGATACAAATTATATTCTACAATAAAAACTACTACAAAGCCAGAGTATTACGCATATATGGTAAATTTTCATAATATATTCTTAACTTATATGTCTTAGAATAATTGTGCAATTTATTTCTTTGTTATTTCTTTTATTTTACTTTGCCCTCTTTGTACAACAGATGACCTTGACTAGCATTACGCTACTGCCAGCTGTTGTACGACAATCTATTTAGCATAAAGGTGCAGCGCAACCAAACATATGTATGTAGTAGGCCTACAAACGTAGTGTATAATTATAATATGAAAGCTCTGTTTTGGTGGTGGCTGCAGGTTTATGCCGTTATATGTATTGAATCTTATATTATAATAATAAATTGAATTGAATTGAATTGAATTGAGTTGTTCTGGTGGGTAGCGTTTCCATGGAAGACATGTAGGGAATTAACATTGCATCAGTTAGTCGACCTCTGCCAATCATTATCTCACCATCTGCTAACTTTTGTCCCTTCCACGTTTTCTCCAGACTTCGCAGCCGCCTACCCATGCGCTTCTGAACATGACCAACCTCTCCATTTTTACTGCTTTACCGTATGGTTCTGATTCCGACATTCTCAGGAAGCTGCTGGAGTCACCATCACCTAGATATTTCGTATATCTAACACCATAGCATGACATGGATCTGGAACAAATGGCCCCTTTGACCTCCATACCACCACTAGATCTCTCAAAGTTCTTCAAAGATTTTGCACTGTGTTCGAACTTCATTTTGTAATTTACAGGTTTCTTTTGTAATTGTGTACACATATGACAAAATTTAGTGAGGGTGGCAATATCTATAATCTTACTGGTATCAATATATGTACATGTGACAACTCCATTGAGAGATTTATGGCCTCTTCGCTGCCAAGTGCCATCGAAGCTTCAAGCCAGATCCGCTTTGACATGCGCATCTATGTTACACTCAATCGCTTCTGCAGCTGCAACCCGCATTGAGTTCTGTGAGATGCCTTCTAATATTGGTAATATAATATCATACACCTCGAATTATTAGATGAGATAGTTTTGGAAGGTTCATCATTGCAGCCAACACTCTACCATGAGATGGAGCCGCACCTATACACAAGTCCATACACATATCGAAGGTTAATTTCGTAGTGTTTTTTGTTGTCTAACTCGAAAGATTTCGAATTCCAAAATTCAGTTGATGTTTTGCAATCATTATAGATAATCTCAAATCTCAATGCTAGACCAACTACTTCGGTACTAGAAGGTCGGTTTGGAGACTTTACTTCAATCTTTGAAGACTGGCATTGCTTACATACAAGATATTTTACAATTGCGTTTTGTATCAACTTTAGGTCGAAAATAAAATGTTGACATTGTCCTGTGACTGGTGCCATGCGGGATTATGGCGATTTTAGCTTACGTTTTGAAGCACTTTGTCGTTTAGCAGTATCACCATGGAATTTACGCCGACCAAACTCCGTTTTGCTTGGCATTGCTAAAAATAAGGGAATATGAACTGACGACAGTATGACAGTGGACTAGTAACTGTCTGACTAAAGTATATGTAAGAAAAAGTGAAGGTACCTGAAATTGCATTAGGCCAAAAATATATCATCAATGATATACCTGTATACCATCAAAAACTTTATATACAGTTGGCCTGTGTCACACTGCATTTGTGGTATCACAGTATTTATTAGCCTATAGTTCAGTATTTGATAACAAACACTTTAGTTACAGCTGCAGTACTAATAATGTAGTATAAACACTGATTTGAAATTCCTGCCAAAATGTAATAACAGGTTATTTAAATTTGATAGTATGATTATTCAATTTTTCCCAGATTTATTACCATTTTTTTTGTTTGGCAGTGTCGGTTATATTTTGATGGACAGACTGACAGGCATACAGACAGAAACGATGAGGCCAAATTTTACCCAACCACGAAATACCCTTATAGGAATTTTTTTTTGACAGATAGTTTACTTTTTATTGATGGACAGACATACTGATGGACAAACCGACAGTCAATCGGTCAGACGTACTGCTCTACCTGTACCGTGGATGGCTGTCTGATACCAGCTGACTCGTACTACAGTAGTACTACATACAGACAAGACCCGGCATATGTAATCGCTACTACTATTACGAAACTGCTTCGACCCGCAATATTTTATCAGGTTATCCTTCTCACCCTGCACCCACAATGCCACCTAAGCCTGCTGCCGCTGCTGCCTTCAACAAAAAACAAGACGATATACTAAACAATCTCGGTGAAATAAATAGCGCCATCGGCCACCTCACAAACAAAGTTGCCTCGCTAAAAAAACAGCTGAGTGTCGCTCAGGAAGCCGTTAACATTGTCAAAAGCTTAAAACAAGAAAACGTAGATCTTAAAAAAAGAAATTATTGAATTGAAGAAACATAACGACGCGCAGGACCAGTACACTCGGCGGAATAATATTCTGCTTCACGGTGTACCGGAAGATGATTCCCGGAACATGATTTATCTTATCCAATCCCTGGGTGTTTCCCAGCGGGATATCGATGTTTATCATCGCCTCGGGAAGGTACCAAAGGGATCCAATAAACCACGGCCAATGATATTTCGGTTTAAGGGACATTCTGCGCGCATAACATGCTTTAAAAATGCTTGTAAACTGCCCCAAGGTATGTACTTCAGCGAACATCTCACTAATTCTCGAACTCGTCTTCTGCGCAAGGCAAAGGATGAAAAGCGAAACGGTAACCTCCACACTGCTTACTCAATTAACGGAGTTGTGCGCGTACGACAAGCCCCAGATACCAAGCCAGTCATTATTTATACTGAAGAAGGCCTTGACAACCTTTTAGCAGATGGAAACGTACCGTTAGACGGTTTTGCAACAGTAAAACCGAAGTCACGAAAAGGAAGTTCCTCAAAGTCGTTGAAACTTCCTCGACTCCGAAGTTCAAATGCGAAAGAATATCACGGATCGCCTGAATTGAACCAATCGACAAACAGCTATGCTGCATTGGATGATGGTGTAGATGTCAAAGAGGAAATCGGTAGGTCTGTTACTCTCAACTCGTGGGGTGAGCAGGAGGAAAAAACTCCAGAGACAAGTGGTATAGAGGCGGATGATTGAACTGAATCTTATTGCAGTATTGGGTTTGTAGACTTATATCTAACTACTGAACAATGTCTTCTACTAAAACTCTCGTTTTATAATTAACCCTTCTGATATTGCATACAACAATAATTTCTGTTCATCCTCATTCATTTCGCCATAGTTCATCTCGAGTAGCGTAATGTCACATAAAACATATTAACACCCGTAGCTAATGAGTTAATTAATACTACCTAATTGTATTAAAACGGGACTTATTTGTATGTAACTATGTATTGAAGTCAGTCTTATCAATTTACGTAATTAAAAGAAAGACATTAGGTTGTGGGAAACATAACATAATATCATATCTTGGTTCTTGTTATTGGATCTGTATCATCATTATCATGTCACAACTTGCTCCACCTGTTTCACCTTCCTGTTGGACCCGGGGGTGAGGGGGGGGGGGGGGTGTAGTTTGGGCTTATAAACAGATGGTGTTGCATAGATCTGATCATCTTCATAATCATATCATCCATAGGCTTCACATTTTAGGGCGACCGCCACTCAACTCGCATTGCAACAAGGCGGCGTCCTACTTCATCAACATAACTTTGTCAGTTTTTAATTCACATTAAATAAAATGTGCAATTATAAGTATATATATTAGGGTGGAGTGAAAAAAATTTTTTTCTTTATTTTTAAGGGAAGCACTATTTTTCTGATGCCAAATCGGTCTAAACTAACTTTGCAAAAAAAAATTTTTGATTTCGAAAAATTCTAAGCGGGCCTCACGACACTTGAAAATTTCAAATTTTTGAGAAGGCAATGCCAGTTTTGAAAATCCCAGATATTTTGTATTTTTGATAAAAGTTAAGGAAGATGCAAATATTTAATGTCAAATAGGTTGGAAACAAACACAAAATGTGAAATTGTGATTTTCATATAAATCTACCCCAGCCTCATGGCCTTTAAAATTTTGCAAAATTTGCCAAATTTCACCCTTAAAATACAGCAAACCTACTTCGTAGTCTCTATAGTTGAAATCGATTTACTGTGGTTTGGAGTTCTTCCTGAGTGAAAACCAAGTCCCCTGATTTGATTACAACTATATTTCAATACTAGAAACCCAGCTTGCTGGCTGTGAATTTACCTTTGGATCAAATTCCCAATAAGTATATTATAAACAACAGTAGGTATAGGAAGAAGGATAATTCTAAATTAGGAAAACACTAGTAAAACAGTAAAGCACTAGAAAAACAAATGAAAAACACTGTAATGCACCCGGAAAAAGTAAAAATATTGATCAACAGGAAATTTAATACATGTATTACACTGAATTGGTAATCTTAAATGTACTCCTCGCATAGCACACCATTAAGTAATTTACGTAAAACATAGGGACAACTATAAACTGTCCAGAAAACAGTGAAAAAATGATTGGCATTAAATAGCATTAAATTTTACCTAATATGCTGCTAAAAAATAAGTTGAAAGTGTCTAATACTACACAGAAACCATTGTTGCCCGGCAACCAAGGAACAGTAACCAATCAGCATGCATTTCAACAGTTTTACTGGTCAGTCGGTAGAGGCACATTAATGGTGTATTCTGGTATTAGTGTATTCCAGTATTCAAGTATTGTTAGTGTTGGATCTTGTCATCTGCTAAATGTTGAACAGTTAAAGTGCAGATGTTGCGGTATTTAATATTAAGACAGCAAGAGGGCCACAGTTAGGTCCTACGTACAGAGATACTGCAGTGAAGTGGCATACCAGTGTGGCTAGAAGCGCGGATGCAAGATCTAGAACACATCACACATGATTTTCTAGTCAGTTCGGTTTTCTGGTATGACTGGTATCCTTTATAATAAATACCACAACTTCTGCACTTCAACTGCCAACATTTAGCAGATGAATTGATCTAACACTAACAATACTGGAATACACTATGTAATACCAGAATACAGCAACACTGGTACTACTGGCTGACCAGTAAAACAAGGATAGTGCTGAACTGCATGCTGATTGATTTCTTCTTTCACCTAGTATTATTAGCAGCATATCAAGCAAACAGTTGAGGCGACCCGAAGGCTCCTCTTTCGATAGATGCTACCGAGGGTAGGGGTGGGCGCTACTATTATCCCAAGATTTGCTCCCAGTTATTTAACTGGTACTCAATTTATCGACCCCAGTGGATGAAAGGCGGCTGAGTGGACCCTGGTGGGGCTGAACCTACAACCAATCGATTGCAGGCCTGGCGCTCAGCCAATTGAGCTACCCCGCTTTCTAGCGAAATATAGGTAAAATTTCACTGTTGTCCAGAGGGTTTATAGTGTTTTCCCTATGTTTTACGGAGA
The DNA here is from genome assembly GCA_032718475.1 of Nemertoderma westbladi. NCBI lineage: Eukaryota > Metazoa > Xenacoelomorpha > Nemertodermatida > Nemertodermatidae > Nemertoderma > Nemertoderma westbladi. The sequence goes on from JAUCBJ010003987.1 coordinate 74,035, forward strand.
TTACTTAACGTGTGCTATGCGAGGAGTACATTTAAGATTACCAATTCAGTGTAATCGATGTATTAAATTTCCTGTTGATCAATAATTGTAATGTTTTCCGGGTGCTTTACAGTGTTTTTCATATGTTTTTCTAGTGTTTTACTAGTGTTTTCCTAATTTAGAATTATCCTTCTTCCTAGACCTAGGCCTACTGTTGTTTATAATATACTTATTGGGAATTTGATCCAAAGGCAAATTCACAGCCAGCTAGCTGGGTTTCTAGTATTGAAATATAGTTGTGATCAAATCAGGGGACTTGGTTTTCACTCAGGAAGAACTCCAAATCACAGTAAATCGATTTCAACTATACAGACTACGAAGTAGGTTTGCTGTATTTTTAGGGCTAAATTTGGCAAATTTTGCAAAATTTTAAACGCCATGAGGCTGGGGTAGATTTATATGAAAATCACAATTTCACATTTTGTGTTTGTTTCCAACCTATTTGACATTAAATATTTGCATCTTCCTTAACTTTTATCAAAAATACAAAATATCTAAGAATTTCAAAACTGGCATTGCCTTCCCAAAAATTTGAAATTTTCAAGTGTCGTGAGGCCCGCTTAGAATTTTTCAAAATCAAAATCATGCTTCCCTTAAAAATAAAGAAAAACTTTTTTTCACTCCACCCTAATATATATACTGTAACAATGCTTGAAGTAAATAAAACAAATAAATGAAATGAAATGAAATGAGACATCCACATCGAGAAGTAAGACAGATCTTGCTAAACGGTTTTCAAATTTTGAATCATCTTCATAAAAATCTGCTCTAAATGAAACAGAAAAAAAAAAAAAAAATAAATTTGGATGCCTGCACTGCTTCCCTTATACCTAATGGCAGAAATTGAGTTGATGCCAATAAAAATCACATTTATAGAGTGTAAGTTGAAGCTTTTAATACCTTCCAATACCCAAACAGGCCCAAACGAAGATAGTTTACATCCTTATCACAAAAAAATAGAGGAACAACACAATTAATGGGTGAATGAGTGGCTTCATATTATTACAGCTTTTGCAAAGTCGGCAATGATGTCCAGATGGGATCGAACTGGTGACCTCCGGGTTGGAAGTCTGACGCTCTAACCATTCAGCTAGCGGCTCAGGTAAAAGATAGACCTGGAAATACTATCGGATACCTTGAATGTCCTAATTTACCTCCTCATAGCCTCCCTCGTTCATTTAATATACACTGCCCTTTCGTTATAGCGAGTGGTTAAAGACGGCCAAGTATGGTACAGTTGAGCACACTGACAGCATATGATGGTATTGACAGATGGGAGGTGATGTAGAGGTAAATTACGGACATTCAAGGTATCAGATAGTATTTCCAGGTTTATCTTTTACCTGAGCCGCTAGCTGAATGGTTAGACGGTCAGACTTCCAACCCGGAGGTCACCAGTTCGATCCCACCTGGACGTCATTGCCGACTTTGCAAAAGCAAAAAAAAAAGCAAACAGTCGGCCGAAGCTGGAGGCGTCAAGAAGGCTCCTCTTTCGATAGCTACTACCCGAGGGTAGGGGTGGGCGCTACTCCTATCCCAAGATTTGCTCCCAGTTATTTAACTGGTACTCATTTTATCGACCCCAGTGGATGAAAGGCTGAGTGGACCCTGGGCGGGGCTAAACCTATAACCATAGATTGCAGGCCCGGTACTCAACTAAATGTGCCACCCCGCGTTTTGCAAAAGCTGTGCACAACAAAAATTATAATAATTAACTGAGAAGCATACATATCATTCAACGGGTACACTTCAATAGGTGGTCAAAGCCATATAGGCTTGGACCACCTAAGCGTAACAGTGGAGGTATGGATCAGTTTGAGAGCCAGCAAAAAAAATGAATAAGCTAGCGAATCCTTTGTTTGGTTGGCTGCTGGGCCCTGTTGCTACCGTGACCTTTCTAGGTTGCAGTACCCTTTATTGTAGGGTGATAATTACTACCGTTATATGGCCGATGGCTAATAAGGTGATATATTGGTTTTTGGGTTAACGAAGTGCATCATAATAATCCCGTAACACAAATTGTGTGGAAACCTTTACTAAACTTGCTATGCTCAGTTAATAAAATATTACGACTATAGTGAAAATAAAATTCTACATTATTTACCATGCAATAAATAAGTACAATATTACTCCCCAGTCTGATTTAGGTTTATTATTTAATAATAGTCTTACAATAAATTCATCATATTTCAGTTGATATCTTCACCCTATCTGGGAATAAGGAACTTAGGTTTAGCATATAATCAGTGTCTTGTAAACAGTCTCTACAGTGTCTCGTAAACCTCGTACCCTGTGCCTTTACTAATCTATATAATCCAGTCGCACGATTTAACTTTCATTTATTGTTTTGGTTCAATGTCACTGTCACTGTAACCTGCTCCTTAACTAACCTGCATAATGTATTAATGTGTTGTAACACCTGTCATTAAAAGGAGATTCCTTTTGTAGATTACCTTAGGAGATTAACTTAGTAGTTAATGCGGAATTTCATTCTTGAATGAATTTCTACAACAAATCCTTGCTCTTATTTGATATTGGTCACTTGCACTTATTGGTTTATTGGTGTATATGTTGTCCGCAACATATTGGTAAGATAGTACAGTAGACTAGTTGATATCAAAACATTATACATTGCACGACAAACAAGCATTATTGTGTTCATGACACTTCCTCTGGTTTCCATACATATCGCTCGACTGGAATATCAAACATCAGGTTCCCTGTCCGAATCAAGAGGTCTACTGTAGTGAGAAGAAGGGAGGTAGATATTCAACTAGAGGAACACTCAGAAGTTTTGACTCGCCCCACAAACTGAGTTAACCTCTCACAGTGATGTTTTTCTTCACTAATTAGAACGACATACCAGTTGGAGATTCTGATAGTAAATTTTTTCTTCATACTTGGATTTACATGCAGACCAGCCATACCGAGTAGTGTACTTCCGAATACTCTAGTCAGATTGTAGATTAGTTCGGTACACAACAGGAAGACAATAACAGTCAGTTTGGAAAGTCCAAATTTAATTAAATTATTGATTTTGAAGGAAGAAATCGCAATTTTTTTCGAGGCATAAATATACTTTATTTTGAAATTTTCTTATTTTCTTTAAAAGATCGAATTTTGAATTAACATAATTTTTACATATAATAATAGTATTAATTGAGTAATAGATAAACAACCTTTCAGATTAATAGTATTTGAAATGTTGGTTATGTACATTTTTGTAACAAAGTTATTGCAAATTAAGAGTTTATGAAGCACCAATGTTAATAATAATAGTTACCATATTCTATCCACAATTGTGAAATTACAGAAGATGTCACAGAACAAAAGATTACAATTGAATTAATATGTCAATAAAACTACTGTAGACAAAGATATAGTGTAATATATACATACACATACATACATGGTATAAATATACACTTACTAATCAACATACTAAATTCATTAATAATTCCAATGTATTTTCTGATAATTAATACTAATTTTTAAGCAGAATATATTTCTAGATTGTTGATTGGATAAATACTTTTCTATACACATTTATGATTGATTGAGATTGGATATTTTATTTTTGTCTGTATTTTCATGAAATTAAAGACCTTGCTGACCCCACTTCTGCGGACAAAATGGAATGTAGTTATTTACTAATTTTCATTTCAATTTTATCAGCAGGATCTGTGAAAGTGAACTCCTGCCACCAAGGCCCTTTATTACCAGCCCACTGGCCATAAATCCCGTTGACATTAGCGTGCGAACAACTCTTATACCACCAGGCACCGCCGAAATGAATAGCACAGTTAGAACCATATTCATCGTTATCTCGATCCTTGGTGGTGAACGGCTGACCATCTATCCAATTATCACCAGTGGGGTCACCAGGTAGCAGAGCATCTCCAGCTGTCCCTCGGTATCCAGAGATTCCTATAGTATAATTTGTGTTTTCAGAACCAACTCGGAAGGAGGAATATTCCGCAAATCCATATTTCCCATTATACCAGATATCCACTCTCAGTTTAACTCCTCCAGCAGTAAGATTGTGTATGGTATCCAACCCTAACCAAAATTCGTTGCTAACATCACCGAATCCAGACTTATAATTCGCCCAATCCCGGAAGAATTCAACAGCTCCATTAATTCTCCTTTGAATCACCAACCAAGGGCCACCTGGGAACGTTGTGTCACATCTGATTAACCCATTTAGACCTTGTTGACTATTGTAGATACTAACTGAGTTATTCAGTTGATAATTGTGGCAAAGGTGATTTGGAAGCAGATATCCTAAAGAAATCAGTATCGAATTCTTTTGCTGAAAAACTTTTTCAGTAATTATGATACTTTGGTTATTTAGCTGACCAGAAAACATCTCAACTTTCTCACCAACGCTTTTATTTAATTCCTTATTTTGTTCATTTAGAATATCAGAGAATAATTTACTTTGCTCACCAATGGTACCATTGAATATTGCAGTTTTTTCTTTAAGTTTATCAGAATGTATTTCCATTTCCCCATTTAACTGTGCCTTTAACTCTTTTGTTTTATCATTTAGTTCAGCTAAATAATTCTTTATATCTTTATTTATATCACTTTCCAAACTGTTCACTTCTATATTACTTTGATAATTACCAGATACCATAGCAATGGCGACTTCACCGACTAAAACAATTAGTAAACCAATAAATATAACAGCAATTAGCGCCCACAAACACTTGTAATTATTCAGTTTATCTCTTAAAAATGATGTAGTATTCCCAGCAGCATATTGATTGTCAGGAATCACTCTGTATAGAGGCTTACTATAATCTGAAGTATCTTCTTGAAAGTCAATGACACAGCTCTCAGCTTTTATTTGACTCTTGGTAGTTTCCATGGCATAATATTGCTAAACTTTAAACAATGTATGTTCTCTAATTAAACTAAACATTAAACCTAATGATGATGAATGCATCACACAAATTACAGAATGATGTAACTCATTCACTGGGACATTTCTACAATATAATATATTAACTATTCATCGTCCAGTAAATATAATATGCATTATTTATCACCTGTCTTGAGATATCTCTCTCATTCGTGTGATCATCAAGCAAATTCAATAAGGATCTACGGAATTGAAGGTAATATATATTCATTACACGTATTTGGGGACTTCGTGCAGCACGTAAGTCCAGATGAGCCTTTGCATAGAGGTACAATTAGTGGACCTAGTGGCAAACAGAGGAACTGTAAAAGTCTGTCTGTGGGAAGAATTTTTTATCAGCAATACCCGTAGTTTACTCCTACCAAGTTTCTGATGGTTGGTTCTATAATTTCAGCTACTTTTACGTTTCTGACAATTCGCCCCCTAGCGACAGACAGATGAACTACAGAAGTTTGTATCTCTGTAGAATTTGTAAACTTTTGAGAGACTACATGTATACCAAGTTTGGTACAATTTCATCAAAGATTGATCGATTTATTAGCATTCAAACATTTCTGACAATGACGACGACAACAATGACAACAACAACGATGACAAGAACGATGACAACAACGACGACAACAACGATGACAACAACGACGACAACAACGGATAGGTCAACTAATTATACCACTATGTTAAGGCTCACCTGGACTTACGTGGATCACCCCACATGAAAACTATTGGGAATTTTTCTTAATTACGAGGAGATATATAATTTTCCGAATGCACTACCACTCTATCAGGTATCCATCAAACAAGTGAAACACAGTCTTAACAACAGAGGCTCAGCAGCTCTGATCTGAGTACAATCGTTCAAAACTACCTGTATCCAAATGGTGGCTACAATAAAAAAAACCAAAGTATCAAAATTACATCGTAATGCCATGGAAATAGCAACTCAAGCAACTACTCGCTGTGAATTTAATTTAATGAACATCAGATAGAAGATCAGTATAACGTAGGCAGTAGGCCGCCAGCAAGGGGCTATGGGGGGTTACCGGGTTCTGAGAAACAGTAGACCCAGGGTTGGAGTCTGAAACGGCAGAATATGTAGCGGCATAGGCTAGTCTGCTATGCATCACTACTACTGGTACCAGCACATTTATCTGGTTATGCAGATAGGCCTGTTGGTGTATGTAGGGGGCAAGGGCAACAGACCTCAGTTACTGGGTTACAAACTAGGTTACATGGGATACATACAGGAACAACCAGAAAGCATCTGAAAGCAGCCTATTTGATGAATTTTGGACTTAGTTGATGAATGATATAACCAAAATTGGAATGGAACAAACCCATTTACAATAACAACAACAAGACCACAATTAAGGGGGTGGTACTATTGGCTTGTTACTATTGGCTACTATACAGCTAAGAGGCATATCCCCCAGAAACCCAAACGAAAACAGTATGTGCCATGGCAAAACTCTGAGGTTGGTTGTAAGAGAGAAGATCTTAAGAAAGCCTACAAGCTAAGGACGATCTTAAATTGGCCTACAACATCAGCCAGGAAAAGTACATCCAGGGTAAAATTGAAGCAATTACAACTGCTCACATACAGCAACAATCAAGACTTACCTGGCAAACTGTAAATGAGGTATCTGGTCGGAAAAGTTGTGCAAAGGGTCGCCTCAAAGCCGATAGTCCTGAAGAACGTGTTGGGAAGTGGAAAAATCACTTCAGCAACTTGCTTGGGCAGCCTCCAAACATCGAGGTCAGCCCTACAAGGAAAATATATGACAAGACACTACCTATAGAAACAGTGGACTTCACACCTGCCGAACTCCAAAGAAGCATTAAAAGCATGTCCAATAATAAAGCGAGTGGATTGGATTAAATCCCAGCGGATGTATGGAAAACAGGAGTGCTAAACAGACCATTATTGAATGTTTGCAACCGGATGTTAAAAAGGGAAAAGCCACCACCAATTTGAACTAAAGGTCAACTAAAGCCACTCCCCAAGAAAGGAGACCTCGGCATACCAACAAACTATCGTGGGATCTGTCTGCTTGTGGTAGCTGCCAAAATATACAATAAAATGATTCTATATAGGATTAGGCCTCACATAGAGAAACTACTGCGTAAGAGCCAAAACGGATTTCGACCAAGTAGATCAACAATAGCTCAGATACTTGCACTATGGAGACTGATTGAAGGAATTAAGTCAAAGAATCTCCCCGCAGTCATGACTTTTGTGGACTTCAAGAAGGCATTCGACTCCATCCATAGAGGTAAAATGCTTGAAATCCTAAGAGCTTATGGAATACCAGAAGTAATTGTTGCTGGCATTGGATTGTTATATTGTGACACAGAAGCGCAGGTACTCTCACCAGATGGTGAAACTGAGTTTTTCTCAATCCTGGCTGGGGTACTGCAAGTTGACACATTAGCACCTTTACTATTTGTAATTGTGCTGGATTACGCAACGAGGACAGCCACAAAGGGTGAAGACCTGGGATTCACACTTCAAGAATGCAGAAGTAGTAGATATCCGGCAACTACAGTCACAGACACTGACTTTGCGGATGACATCGCCCTGCTCTCTAATACCCTAGCAGATGCACAGCTTCTACTAAATAAAGTGGAGAGGGCTGCTAAGGAGGTTGGATTGCATATAAATGCTACCAAGACCGAATTCATGACCTTTAATGTTGATGGAAACTTGACAACCATTGACAATAATCAACTAAAAAAGGTTGACGACTTCCAGTACCTTGTATCATGGATAGAGAGTAGCAAAAAGGACATAGAAGTTGGGAAAGCAAAGGCATGGGTAGCTCTATCAAAAATGGATACCATCTGAAATCAGATCTCTCCAGACACCTGAAGACTAAGTTCTTTCGAGCCACAGTGGAAAGTGTATTTTTATATGGGGGTGAGACCTGGACACTGACTAAATCACTTGAACAACGAATTTATGGTTGCTACACAAGACTACTAAGGGCAGCCCTAAACATCAGCTGGAGACAATACATGACAAACGCCGAGCTTTATGGTACAATACCACCTGTATCAACCACCCTCCGTGAAAGCAGATTAAGATTCAGTGGGCACTGCTGGCGAAGTAAAGACGAGGTCATACCAGATCTACTTTTCTGGCAACCAACTCATGGAAAGCGTAGTCATGGACGACCAGCCATAAGATATATAGATAAACTTGAAAGGGATACTGAACTTGGGAGAAATGAAATTGCGACAACTATGGAGAATCGGGAAGCCTGGATGGATCTCATTTCCACTGTCCGAGTTCGCTCGACCTAGCAGTAGTAGTACTATTGGCTTCCAAATTTTTTTCAACATATTTTCTATTTAATCTAGAGCAGATTTTTATCAAGATTCCAGATTTCAAAACAGTTGAGCAAGAACTTTCATATTTCTCGAGATATTGCTGTTTGTCTTAATTCTCGAAATATTACTGTCTGTCTTAATTCTCGAGATATTGCTGTCTGTCTTAATTCTCGAGATATTGCTGTCTGTCAATTTGACTGCCGTTCTATCCATCAGTAGGTCTCTAAAACAATAGAAAACATACTATCTGTCTAAAAAATTTCGTAATTGGTTTTCTTGGTCTCTGTCTCCTCGTCGTTTCTCTACTGCATGCATGTCAGTCAAAATTTTACCGGAATTAATGGACAATTTGTAAGTTCGAAAATTTTAAATCTGATCACACTTGAAATGAATTCTACGACCAAGAAATCCCTCTAATTCCCGGCCCTCAATCATTCGCAGCTCATAAATGTCTTATCAAAGTTGGGGTTCCACGCAACAGAAACAGCGTGCAACTTATTAAAAGTTATTTAACCGACAGACTACAAAGAGTTACTTCTATATACAAACGAATACCGGGTTTTAATATCTGACAAAGCCAATACTCTTCATTATGTGGTCAACACGGCAATATACATTATGGAATGGACGATCTGACTGAAGCAACTAACAAACTAACACTAAAAAGAAAGAAAACATCTGAATCATACAACTATCACCAAAGATGACCGCAGCATTATTGGCAATACTAAACCAATCATAAAGTATAAACTATCTCGGAGTAGTAATCGAAAGCAAATTGAGTGTAAAGAACAAATATATACTTTGGAAATTATGGGTTCCATAGAGGTCCTGGAACCATGGAGCCCATTTTGGCTCTCTTTCCATAATTATGGAGTTATCAAAAAAAGAAAGACAGGCATCTGGCTGTTATCTTTGTTGACTTCTTCAAGGCCTTTGATTCAGTCTCTCGATTAAGTAAGTATGTTCAGCATACTTTCATTATATGGGATTCCTGATGAAATTATTGCAGCAATCAGATCAGCATACAATAGTTTGACAACATTTGTGTCTGCGGTTGTCTGTGACACAGAACCACTCGAAGTGTCCTCCAGGGAGACACACTTCCGCCATTCTTGTTATAATTGTGGTTGACTATATTCTGCGCATGTCCTTAGATAATAATAATGATGATGACTCCATCTTCTGGCTCCAGAAGTCGAGGAAATCCTGTCAAGTACCTAACTACCTAACTGATTTAGACTTTGCCAATGACTTTTCTCATAGTCACTCATAGTTTCTCATAGACTTTTCTCATCGGAGAGTCTCAGAATCACTAGAAGGAGCCTAACGGCTCCTCAGCTCATTAGAACCGGCTGCTTCTAGTGTTCTAGTGTTTGACTTTTTATTAACTCCAAAACGACCAAAATTTTGAAAGTTAACTTTGAAAGTCCTCAGCAAGTCTCTGACCTGATGAGCATAGGTTCAAAGGATGGAATGCTTGAGCATGTTTACGACTTCTGTTACATGGGATCATGGATCCAGAAGTCAGGTGAGGACCTTCGAATACGTAAGGGAAAGGCATGGGCAGCCTTGAACGGGCTTTCCAGGATTTTGAAGTCACAGAGAATTAATCGAAAACTTAAGGTCCGATTATTTAGAGCAGCAGTAGTTCCAGTACTCCTCTATGGGAGTCCATGCTGGGCTCTAACGGCTGAGGACACCAAATCTATGGATGGCACCTTTACAAGAATGCTACGTCGGGTTCATTTGTCAAGTACAATGCACACATCTCCAACCAGACACTATATAACATTGGAGGTGTCTCATTGGTAACCCCAAACTTCACACTAGAATAATGCCGCCTCAGCTTTGCAGGACATTGTTTTCGCCGTGAGGACCAGCCTGTGCACAATCTTGTCCTTTGGCAGCCCCATGAAAAAAATAAGCATGGTGGACTGCCCATGACATTCGTCAGACGCCTCCTAAATGACACTGGCCTTGAAGATGCGGATAATCTTGGGAAAGTCACGGGGGGTAGGGAGTTGTGGCGTTGCAACTTTATTGATAAGTGTTGCATACCTAATGCATCGGGCTTGCCAACTGTGGATTGCATGGTGGTGATAAAATGTTTTTGTTAAGCTGGCATAGCATCTCAATGTCCAGTTTAAGTGCAGCAGGCCTGTGTGGCGCGTAAACAATCGAGAATGGATGTAATAACTATTATTATACCTGAGCCTCATCTGCCTGTGACTAGAGAATAGGGCCATCACCATAATCTATGCGGATCGTTCAAAATGGTCAATTTAGTAAAATTATATGTGAAAGTAAATAGGCCGAGCAGTAAATTAAGCCAATTTTAACAATAAATTTAATAAATTATTATGCGATGGTGAACTGTTGTTTAACCTGTCGAAGATAAAATGCACCTATAATTTATTAATACAGTTGTGTTCTGCAATTCTTTGTAATTGATTTATTTCCGTAGACAAACCAACCACCACACGTTTACCGCAAACATGATTAGTATGGGTGGTGTATTTGGAAAGGTACAGAATAAAGCCAAGGTCAGATTACGAAGTTAAGCAAATATGCATTACTTTCATTTCAAGTACTAATATATAATAAATTCAAGAGCAGTCCATGTGCATTTATCTTATCACAATCGTATTAAACAATAATTCCGTAATAGGTTTCAGTGAAGTTTATAGATTTTATTCATATACAATTATTGCATATAGATTAATCAGACCAGTCGCTATTAAGGTGATGTGAAGGCTTGATATTTGGTGCACGCGCAGGTAACATATTGATGTTGATAAATCTATTCAAAGTTCGTTGTTTAATCTCTGTAACTTTCATGTTAGTGGTATGAGTTATACCACAATCCTTTATCACGACATACTCTATATATATATACATACATACACTTCCTGGTTTACTTTGGGATGAAGGGGGGGGTATGTTGAATGTGACACCATTTTGGAACTGTATAAAAAAATGTACAAATTAAAAAAATGTAATATTTTTATCTTTACAATTATTACTCAAACAGAGCCTTAAACTTATACAAATTTGAATTTAAGGTTTTACAAATTGTATTCAAATCTCCCTCTACCAAAACAAACAATAATTATTTCTCCTAATTTGTTGTTTCCAATTTTATATCATTGTTTCCCTGGCTAACTAATAATAGTAAAATGTGTTATATAGGTGGTTTTTAAAAAATTACTTTATCATACGGTCGATGTAAAACTATGGCTTATAGGTGGTTTTGAACCCATAAATACAGAAGTTTTACGTGGGAGTATGTATGGCCTTCTAAGTTTGTTATTGAGATTCAGAATATGTTTTATCATAAAGAAAGGCAACAATCTCCATTTCAGCAACAATGGCGTAAGAAATTTGAATTTTATTGAAATTTAAGGGGGGGGGGGGGGGGGGGTTACACCATTTTTGGACAACTCTTAGATTTGTCACTCTGCCCCATCCATCTATCATATAAAAAAACTTTCATGTGATTCAATTTAAAACTGTAAAAGCCTTAGGGTTTTAAAACATTGTTGTCGATCTCGTTTTTATTTAATTTTTTAACAACACTTCACACCCAGTTAATAATATTATTATATATTTGTTACTTTATTTATTTATTTATTGTTGTCGGTATAGTTTCGGTTAATAGTGGTAGGCTACCATACTTTGTGTTTTGAGTAGTTTGTCCTGTAGAATATTATAAAATTTCCAGATATATAATATTAAAGAAAGATTGATCATTATATAATAATAAAGAGTATCACATTATAGTTTAATCTGCAAGCAGTACAAACATACTAATTACCAAGGCGTGTGCATTCCTACAAAGGTTTAACAGTAGATAAACTGGGAACTGGGTCACCTCAACCGTAGTCTGTAAAATATAAAGGTTAATTAATTCAATAATGTTTATATGTTTTTATCGATTATTTAGCAAATATTTATTTAACATCTGTTCACAATATGTGCAACATGTATTATTATTTATTTTTATATTTTAATATTAAAGGAAATTAAGTCATTATTACAATAGGAACAAGTTCACAGGCCATTAACACAGCTGCACGATGTACCTTCCTCAAAAGTGCTCCTGCTATAGTTAGCAGGAGGCATTCTGCTCTAACTCGAACTGTAGTTGTGTGACATAAACTTAATCCTAGAAAAGTGTATGTATGTATAGGTTATGTGTGGGGCGAGCAACGAAAGTAAGCGAGCTTAGCATACAGGTACCACTAACTCAATCGGTGTGTCTGTTGCTCTGTGGGGCGAGCCACGAAGTGACTGAGCCTTATCGTAAAGGTACCATTAATCAACCTGTCGTTCTGTTGATCTGTCGCTATTTTTGCAGTGTTCAATTTTGAACGTTAATAACTCGATCAATCCTTGATGAAATGTAACCAAACTTGGTAGACAAATAGTCTGTCAAAAGTTTAGAAATTTTCCAAGTTGAATTTGCTTAGGGCCTTCGTGCAGCACCAGTGTAAATGTCTTACAGTTATAATAAATTTATTTATCCAAAATTATAACGCTTGACATCAGCGGGTTGCTAGAAGACTAAATCAGCTGGGTTTCTGGCAAATTACGAAATTACAGTAATACCATTGTGGCCTGTCTGCCTGTACCGGTACTATACTCAATCCCTGAATCCAGGAATCCTGCAATCAGACAATACTGCAATACCATTTTGTGTTCGTTGTTTTATGCTAAAAACTGGCAATATTTCATATTGTATGTTTCTGTATAATTTCCAATATATATTCCCATTGCAGGCATTTGAAGCGAATGCGGTTTAATTTGTTAACACAAGCTCTGTGTCTAGTGGCGAAAATAATAGTATTATAATAAGTATGGCTTACTTGAGTTATTCTCAAACAAAAATTTTCAATAAAATGGATCATATGATAGACTTACTTACCACTTATAATACTGCTATATTCAAAGTTAGGCACAGTGCTCATTATGCTGGTATTAACATAGGAGGGGCTAGACTTCGGGTAATAACCTGCCTGCACTTATTGCTATCAATTGTAACCTTAGGTTGATAAAATTTAATTGTATGTTAGGTGTAACAAGTACTGGTTTAAATAAAGCGACAGAAAACATAATATTTTGTGAGAAAAATGGATGCTTCTACCCCAAAAACAAATGATGATGATGCAGTTGAGCTAACCAATCCTGTTTATGAGTTAACAAGGACGGGTAATGAAAACCCATCAGTTATTGAAGAAGGCGTATATGATGTGCCTGATCCGATAATCAGAAAAAAAACTCTCCAAACCAAGGGTGATAAACTTGATCAGAGAAATCCAACGAAATGCCAGTGGATAACTATAATTATAACACTTATTGGACTACTAGTGTTGATGGCTGCGTTGGCAAGGATTTCTTTTTTCATGGTAAATAATCAAACAGACCAAAGAGAAATCGAAATGAAGATGACGGATTTGGCAGACAACAGGAAAGAAAAAGAAAAGGCAGTAGCTGAGCAACTAGATCTTCTAACTAGCAACTTTAATGGAAACATCGAAAACAAAAATGATATACTTAATAATAGTCTAATTGATCACGCCAACATATTCAAAGACGTTATTAAGGGAAATGAAAATACATTTAATGATTCTGTTAGTAAGAATACTGAAACGTTGAGAAATAAACTCAATGAACAAAGTGATATATTTGGTGGGAAAGTAAATGAACAATCAAATGAATTCATTGGTAAGATTGATGAACAAAAGGAAGCAATACTTCTCGCAATAGGAGTTCTTCCAAATAACCTTTGTCCCAGTTTCCAACTGAATAATACTCTTCACGTATACAATAGTCAACATGGACTAAATGGTTTAATCAGGTGTGACACCATGGTTCCAGGTGGTCCTTGGTTGGTGATTCAAAAGAGAGCTAATGGAGCTGTTAACTTCTATCGGGATTGGGCAAATTATAAGTCTGGATTCGGTGACGTTAGAGGCGAATTTTGGTTAGGGTTGGATACCATACACAATCTTACTGCTGGAGGGGTTAAACTGAGAGTAGATCTATGGTATAATGGGAAATATGGATTTGCGGAATATTCCTCATTCCGAGTTGGTTCGGAAAGCACACGTTATACTATAGGAGTCTCTGGATACCGAGGGACTGCAGGGGATGCTCTGCTACCTGGTGATCCCACTGACAATAATTGGATAGATGGTCAGCCCTTCACCACAAAGGATAACGACAACGATGCATTAGATTTTAAAAACTGCGCTGTGCATTTCAATGGTGCATGGTGGTATAAAAGTTGTTCCCACGCTAATTTGAATGGGATTTACAATGACCCAATGCATGGGCCTTGGTGGAGGGAGTTCACTTCTCTAAATCCTGCAGAGATGATTGAAATGAAAATCACTATCTAATGACGTTTTTCCTCTCTTATAAAATTTTTTTTTATAACAATTATTAGAAATCTATTTATAATCTTCCCCATTATAAAATTAAATTACTAACATCAGTGATTCGCAGTTTTAGACCAATTAGTAGTGTAAATGTGTGATAGATTTTAAGATTGTGTTTAATTGATGATATACACAGTAGAGTTTATATTACTAAATGTATTGTATTTTGGTAAGAATATAAAAAATTTTATTTATCATTATTTATATATAATAATATATATCTATTTATAATAAATTATTGTAGGAAGATATATTACTTGAATATATAAGAAACCGCAGTGAGTTAAGGGATCCGGTATATATTTTGTAAGCATAAAATAATAAATAAATAAAATATTATTTTAAATATACCTAGATCCACCTCAGAAAAAATTAATATATTACTTTATTACTAGCTTTCGATATAATAAGTATATCTGTTTCAAGTGTTGAAAACCAACTATTTATAAATAAAATAAATTAACAATATAAGCACAATTTAAAATTCTAGAAAGTTTGTTTACGTCTTTCCTATTTCGTGTTTCTCAGGCGAACCGATTTAACTATGAGTTGAATACATCTACACCGAAATCATTTACTACTGCCTCGTTGATGGTGTTCAACCCGAATGGTTTTACTGTTAGCAAAGTACATTGCCCAAAGTCCTCCCTGTTCCTTAGTTCGCTAGTTTGATCTTTTATGTTTCTCGATTTAAATTTGACGTTATCAATGGGTGTAATTTTTAAAATTCCGCAAAATTGTGTCCAACCTGTTCACAGAAATGAAGTTCAATTGAAGGCATAGGTTTATTTATTGTTTACAATCTTGCTTTTATAATTTCTAATTCTTGCTTTTAGGTCGGTTGTCGATCCTACCCCTTGTAAGTTGCATTTTTCACACCTTACCAGATAAAAAACATTCTTAATGTCATAAGTAAAATTTCCTTTAATTAGATATCTCTTTTTGTTCAGTGGGGTCGTTGTTGTTAAATTCTTTAAATAGATTTATAGAGGTTGAATAGATTCACAAGGATTACATCTTCTTCGTTTACACTTCGTAGCACCAACCAAGTCACTTCTATTACTGTAGTTATTGGTTTGAGGATGCAATCATTGTTTTCAAAGTTGGGGCCCTTCGATGTACTACTCTAAACTCATAATTCACATAATTGAGCTTGCGTGTAAATTACCTTGTCATTCAATATACTTGCGTTTTTGCTTATTATTTCCGCCAGATATCCTAGTTTTGGAGCCACCTCAGCTACGTAGTAAATTGGTTTCTTCTTGTTATCGTTTTGGCGTTTTTTTCTGTTCTAGTGCTTGTTTTTGCGTCATAATTAGAGTCTTTCCAAATTGTTCACACACATCCTGAATATTCCACCCCCTAGCAACAAAATGCTGATCCATATTCGGTTAAAGAATTAAATAAGTCATTAAATTGTGAACTGTTTCTTCTCAGTTTTAACCCCAACTACGTACGGAATAAATTTTAGTTTGGGTTGGTGTGCAGAGCTTGGGCAAATGTATTGGTGAACATTTGTTGGTTTACTGTACTGTACACCTTTGTTTGAATAAAACCTCTCTCATCTATGTAAATTGTAAGATCTAAATAGTTAACTGTTCTACCTCTCTCTTCTAATTTAAATTTTATTTTTCATTGTTTAACCATGGCGTTTAGATAAATACAATGCATTGTAGAAGCCTTAGAGATTTGCTTGAATAGCAATAATTGTGCTTATATTGTTAATTTATTTAATTTATAAATAGTTGGTTTTCAACACTTGAAACAGATTTACTTATTATATCGAAAGCTAGTAATAAAGTAATATATTATTTTTTCTGAGGTCGATCTAGGTTTATTTAAAATAATATTTTATTTATTTAATATTTTACGCTTACAAAAATATATATTTATAATATATATATATATATTATAGACTATAATTTTGAGTTGAACGAATTATGTTTTTGACAGACCAATATCAAGCAAGTAAAATTATTTGGAAACAGAGAAACAACATGTTCCTATCTGTTCAACCGTAAGTAGTCATTGTTTTATTTAAGCAGGGACACAAAGCGCAACCCTGTTTAAATACTATAAGTAAAATTATCACATTGGTTACATTTTTGCAATGTGTTTCGCTGCACGGGTTAGTGTAGCTGATGAGCCAAATCCCGGCGAAACACATGCAAAAATGTAACCAATGTGATAATTTTACTTATAGTATTTAAACAGGGTTGCGCTTTGTGTCCCTGCTTAAATAAAATGATGACTACTTACGGTTGAACAGATAGGAACATGTTGTTTCTCTGTTTCCAAATAATTTTACTTGCTTGATATTGGTCTGTCAAAAACATAATTCGTTCAACTCAAAATTATATATAAGAGACCGGATCATGCTGAACATGGTTGTATAAAATGCCTTCCTATTATTTTATTTTTATTATATATATTATAGATATATATTTATAAATATATATCTATATTTATATTGTGCCGATAATTCTACTGTACGTTTAAAGTATAAAATCTATATTCTACTAGTGTTACGCCATCTATTTATTTCTTTCTCAGCCCTAGTATCCGTTAATAGTATCCTTAGTATCCTAAAATCCGTATAGTTTGACAACCTAACTAACTGTTGTTGTAAGTATAAAATGTATTTATTTATTTGTTTATTCATATTTTGAATTATAAAAATTAGTATTTGTGTGTTTTGGGATTTAGTTAAAAGAACCTACTAGCCTAGCATGAATTACGAATTTTTAGCCACAATTGCTGTACATTTTGACATAGGCTTGGTTTATTGTTTTGGTTGCTGGTGTTTTACAGTACTTTAGATGTTAGCCTTTATTGCCTGCCAAAATTGAACGACTGGTAAAATTAACGAATATATTTTGTTCCTACTTATTGTGAGCGCTGCTGTTACAAAGGTGTTGAGGTCTCCGCCATAGAATTAAAACATTTGCAATTTTCAATTTGGGTTTAAGGGACTATTACCCCGATCAAAAGTGATATTTAATAAAATTTAAAAAAATATATATTTGTGTAGTTTGATAGAATGGCTTTGGTTTGGTGATATCGTTATTTTTCACCATAAAACAGCATTTTTCAAAATTTGAACTTTTTGAATTTTTTTCTGGAAAAAATTATTGAAATGTTTTCGTAAATTTTGGCAATTTTATATATTTTCATAGATTACTTAAATATGAAAAATTTACTGCAGGGAACTGCAGAATCCAAAATTACACTTAATATTTTGTGTAAACAAGAACAGCAGTATGAATATCAGTATACTTGATATTCATGACTGTCTATAAAAAATAATTTTTTCTCACTTTGTCGTTTTGACATTTTTCATCATGCATTCTAAAGAATCCATAAATTTTTTAAAAATATGAATTATATGCAGAAATTTTCATAAAAGATTGACTACATATCTAGACGGTCACGGCCCTAAACCGATTAGGTTCTCTGTTCGCAGAACACCGAACACTATTCCGGCCACGGAACTAGTCCAGCAGAATGCCTTTATAGAATCCTGGGATTTGTGGGACGAGAGGATCTCAGCAACTAAGCGAAAACGAACAATAGGATGTTCCTAGACCCCCCCCCCCAAAATTTATCCAGAAGACTTTTCGCCATACATAATGTGTTAAAAAAGTCTACGGTTCTCCGGCTAGGGCCAATTTGAGTCAAAAAGACCGCTTCCCTAGCAACCACGTTGCTATGGAGATAAGTCCAGAACCGCTAATGCTACGGACTTGGGACCGGCGCCAATCGATAGGCAGCATATGGGTTTACCTTCAAGAGATTTTTTTTGGAGCGATCAGATCATGATCTTGACCATGATCAGCAAAGATCAGTTTTGATCAGCAATCGGACACTCAAGGCTTGCTCCAATCGAAAAACTTAACATTACAAAAAGATTCAGCGACCCCACATTAGTCATGATTCCCGTTAAAAGATTTAAAAAAAAGTGAATTCTTCCCGGTCAAAACGCAAGATCATGATCGCGCAAAGATCGGACTTCGTAAAATCGTAACTAAGCATTTTGGATATAAACAATTACTGTAGGAAACGTTCAGAACACCGCCCTGAGTCGATTAAAAAAAAATTGGCTCGATCGGACAACCGGTTCTCGAGATCTGATACCTGATCATTAAAGATCAGATTTTTTAGTTTTTTCGGATTTTCTCGAAAACTTTGTTTGAGACCCCCGATTTTTTTTTTACGAATCGACTTCTATGATGAAGGGGCAACTTTTGAGCATTTCGAAATTTTCAAAAAGCGATTTGATCAGGCCGCGATCAGAAAAGATCGTGTTTTCGGTTTTATTTCGAAGACCAAGTCCTGGGAGTTCACCGTATGGAAAAACTTAACATCACAAAAAGATTCCTCACCCTCGAATTATGGGGGGTAGCCAAAATTTGGGCATAAAAAAGTTCAAGTCTAGTGGGTCAAAACTCAAGATCATGATCGCGAAAAGATCAGTATATTTAAAATCGAATCTAAGCATTTTTCTAATAAACATTCATTGTAAGAAATGTGCAATGGTCTATTCTGAGTTGATTAAAAAAAAAATTGGCTCGATCGGGCAACCAGTTCTCGAGATCAGCTTCCTGATCATAAAAGATCGTGTTTTTCGGTTTTTCCCGATTTTCTCGAAAACTTTGTTTGAGACCCCCGATTTTTTTTTTACTAATCGACTTCTATTAAGAAGGGGCAACTTTTGAGCATTTCAAAATTTTCAAAAAGCGATTTGATCAGGCCATGATCAGGAAAGATCATGTTTTCGGTTTTATTTCGAAGACCAAGTCCTGTGAGTTCACCGTATGAAAAAACTTAACATTACAAAAAGATTCCTCACCCTCGAATTAGGGGGGGTAGCCAAAATTTGACCATAAAAAAGTTCAATTCTAGGGGGTCAAAAGATCATGATCGCAAAATGATCAGTTTTTTCGTAATTACTTCTGAGCATTTTGGGGCAAAACTTTCAAACTAAAAAACATTCACTGGAGTGTTCTAAGTAGATTAAAAAATATTTCGACTCAATAGGCCTACCGGTACCGGAGATATGGTCGTCCAAAGTCTGCTTCCGGTAATTCGAAAATATTTCGAAAACCCTTGATCGAATTTTTTCCTTGAAAATATGTGAATGTACAGTTAGTGGACCCGCATCTAACGATATATCACAATCCATATTTCGGATGACAGGTACCGGTGAAATCAGACTTTACCGAAAAAAATTCAAATTTTAGCTACTCATGTCTGACTATCTCGAAAACTATAATAGGTATGGAAATACTTTCACTGCAAGAAATGTTCGCCTATCCAATGCGCTTCTAACTCTGTGCTCGGATTTTGCATAGTGTCAAAACCTACAACTTAACCCCCCCAGCGGAGGGAACGGAGTGACCGGAGCGCCAGTACTATCTTTCATTATTATGAAGTAATAAGGGCGGTGGGTGGGGTAGGTGGTGAACACTATTTATAGGGTGGAGGGAGGGTCTAGTATATATTACTTTAGGATATTTGATTTCTTTGCAATATAGTTTAGCTGCCTCAGTCTTATTTGTAATATGTTATACATTATACCAAATTATATCAAGTTTTAACATACTACATTGTCTACCTGTAGGAGAAATATACAATGTAGGGCTCATAATATATTTATAAATAGATTTAGTATATTTACATTGTATAACAGAGTTAATTGATACTATTACGGTATTATACTAAAGACGCCGCTTTGATATATCTGATCAAATGGCAATTTCTTGTATATTATCTATTTCACTATCTTGGGTATATCATTCAATTTCTAAAACTATAATAATAAACATTTACTTCACTTCTTGTTTACTCGCATGGATATATTAATATAAAATACGTCAGTATAATATCTTATAGGGCCAAACGCAGATTAATCGGAATAATATGTTTAATTATTATTATTACAATTGGCACATTGAAGTAAGTAGTACATGAGTTTGATAAAATAATTATGAATCTGTATCTTATTCTACTTTGTCTATATGATTATGTTATATAATAATGTTACTTTATCACTTTGGTTTAAACCGATCTCCTTTACTATTACTTACTACTTATACTACTACTACTACTACTATTACTACTACTGCTACTGACTACTACAGAGTTATATATTATAAGAGGATGGGGTTCGTGATTATTAGTTATTATACAAGTGCCCCTCGGCTATAGAGAGTCCACCCTCGGTTGCTTACTGGGTCTATTGTGAAGAGAACAGCAAGGCCTCCCTGGTTGTATTACTGGTACTTGATATATTTTACATAAAAAGCGTGAAAATGTATACAACCAATTTTTGATTTTGATTTTTATGATTTGATTTTGAATTTGATAAACAACCTAAACAAAAGTTCAATATTTTTCAAACAAAAGTGTTTGCGAAGCTATCGCTACTCAGTTTTCGTAGTAAAAGATCACTGTTAAAGTTTCAGATTTGTAGCTTTATTAATATAAAAAAATAGAGTTGGGGTATTGGTCTCCATAATAAGGGTTTATGAACATAATTATGCATTTTTCACGTCCATTCACCTATATTTAACTAGGGGTTGCCTGTTTGTTTTCTTAACTTATCGAAAGCATTTGATTCGTGTCAACCATTATAAATTATTGAAATTGCAAAAGTTACTAATTATGGTGTATCGCACTCAGTAGTTAGGGTTCTATATTTCTGTTACTCATAGCAATAAATTTCCGTCTGTAGTTCCACAGTTGTTTCGAGATGGGG
>JAUCBJ010003988.1:0-43823 GCA_032718475.1 Nemertoderma westbladi
GTACCCCACTATCCCACCACCCACCCGTACTTCACTACCGTACCCCACTACCGTACCCCACTACCGTACCCCACTATCCCACCCACCCGTACTTCACTACCGTACCCCACTATCCCACCCACCCGTACTTCACTACCGTACCCCACTGCCACTACCGTACCCCACTATCCCACCCACCCGTACTTCACTCGACCAACCTGTTGGTTTATATTTAATCGGTAATCGTCAAGGTAATCTCTACGGGAGTAAATCAACATACACGGAAGCATCCATTGTAGATCGATATGGTTAGCTTGGTTCTCTTCTAGAGGGCTCACACAGAGGGAGTTGAACAGATACCAGCCGTTGCAACTCACGCCCTCCTTCATCTTATGGTAGTTGGAACCGATAAAGATGTGGCTGACGGTGTTAATAGTCTGGCAGTTGGTATCCTGGACGAGGGCGGTAACGTTAACCAGATCGTAAATAATATCCGACTCCTGGAGGACAAAAAGCAATAAATCGCGTTAGTAGAACTAATTAAATATATCGGGGCTAGCAGGAACGACGTTTGGATGCGTGAGTCACTCATTATGGCACACGGGCACACGGACTGCGACACTGGATAATTGTAGCTGTTCATTTCAAGTACTAATTAGAATTTATCAAAAATGAAATGGTATTTAAAATTGAAACATTACTGAGAAACATTTATTTATCAACAACGTAAATACAAATACAAATTATTTTTAGTAGGAGCAGACTCATTCACTTTATCTTACAATTTTAAAATATTAGTAAGATAAAGTTCTATTAATATTATTTTGGAATTGATTACTGGATGGTTTACTGACATAAAAATTATATATAATCACAACTGCTGGAACTATTTATGAGATATTCAACAAACTTACTTCACTATATTTATACTTCGGGATCCCGGTGCAAAAAAGTCGGGATCGGGACCGGGATTGTATTTTTCGCCGGGATCCCGGATTTTCGGGATCGGGATCCCGTTTAAACACTAAACATACAAGGTCGTAGCCGTGTAAGAAAGTATGTCGTGGTCATTCACTTAAACAAGTTAATGACCACACCATGGTCTCTAGGTTAAAGTGCTGAGGTCAATCTCGTCACTTTATCAATTCAATCGGATGTTAAAGTGGTTTCATACTCTAAATCGTCACCGCCAACATTATAAGCTGTTGGTTTGGCTTGTCTTGAAAGATTTAGTGGCAATAAAATACGTTCTGGTCATCAGTGAGCATTTCAAAAACAAGGAAACCTTTTACATCCACACAGTTTGCTCTAATAACATTTCTTTCCATACATCAAATCGCCCGCAAGAAAGTATGACAGCGGAATTTGCTGCACACCGACACTGACTATAGTGACAATACCATCTGGACATTCAAGGGCAATAACTTGTTGAAACCAACATGAACTACGACATAGTACACGACACGTAGTGGTCATGGTTACACTAACATTGACTATCTCCTTGGAGTCTAAGAATCCCTGGTTCTCTCTCCAAGCCATCGTCATGGGCAACCATGGCGCCCCTCCAGACTCTACGGTGTCGCCAACCGGGGACTCTTCACCCGGATGGTAGAACTTACAACCGGCGCGGTTGCAATCGTTAGCGTAACGACACGTCTTTACGCCGACGCGCACGGGCGCGGCTGCGACGGCAGTGGCTATCCGAGTCGTCTGCGAGCGCCAGAAGGGGAGCGTGGACGCGCAGGCGGCGTTCGCGTCGAGGAGGAACACGTCCGGGGGCGGCGGGGACGCGCGAACACGATGTTCCGTCGCCTTCGCGCAGCCGGCGCAGTGCCGCGTCGCGCCGGCGAGACTCCGGTTGACGACCGCGGCGAAGTCGACCAACACGGAGGCGTCCTCGGGGTAGTCGAGTCGGCACAACTCCTCGGTCGCCTCAGCCCCGCAGTCGCCGCACGCCAGCGCGCCCTGCCGCGCGAGCAGCCGCGCGGTCAGCGCGCCCACAACGCCCTCGTCGTCCGGGAGACTCGGACCCAACTCCCGGAGCACCGTCGCCATGGCGCCTGGAAGGTCCACTGTTGCCATGGTAGCCGGGGGCCCCTGGAGAATCCCTACAAGCGACTGTACGAGGTCCTCAGAGTCCAGGAACTCCTTCTTTACCACGGAGAGGTTGTGGAACATCATGGAGAGAGCGCATAGGAAGCAACCACGCTGCTCGCAGTAATGGCCGCGCACAGCGACCTCAAGCGGCTCAACGTAGAACAACGTCTGCAGAAGGCAGTTGTACGAGTTGCCGCTGGGGTTGTACATCCCAGCGAAGTTGGTCTTATTGTTGGTGTTAACGTCGAGTGCGAAACCTTCCGCCTCCACGATCTGGTAGTTCTTGTAGATATTAGGGGTAGTCGTGTAGTAGGCGAGCGGTTCTATCTTGGAAGTTTTCGTACGGACCGCGGGCTCTTTGCTCGGGACTGCTTGGCTACTAGCCGGTGGTTTGGCGTCGTCGTTCAGTTTATACGGGCATACGTTGCGTTTAATCTTCATAGAGTTGTGTCCACAGGCGATGAACCCTTTGTGGTTCCCGGACTGGGGTTCCATTATCTTCATTGACTCGATGAGCGAGGGGTCTATTGGCTCGGGGTTTCGGGGATGCGACTCGGTCATCCGGGGCGGCATGTCGCTGAACAGCGGCCCGTTGGGATGGGCCGGCATGGGGACCACCGAGTAGGGCGTGCGGACGTCGTCCACCCCGATGTACTGGTACTGGGGGGCGCGATCCGGGAACTCGGTGGGCCGCGCGAACGGGTTCATCTGGAAGTCGTGCCGGTCCGCTAGTAGATGGAGAACCCCGGCCGAGTCACCCACCCCCATGCACTGGTAGCCCTGGGAGACCTCGAGACTCGAGACGGTATCCGAGTGCGCCAACGTGGGGAGTTGGTTGACGACGCCGCCCCCGCCCAGAGCGAGGTCCACCATCTGGTAGTGGCCAGATTGCGCGACGGCCGTGACGCGCGTCCCACCGTGGTACGGCCCTCCCCCAGGCTGCGACAACGCGAACCTTAGGAACGCTGGCTCAATGACCAACTGTACGGGATTCATCGCGTGTAAGTACCGTAAATCGTAGAGCATAAGGTACCGGTCCGGGGTTAGGTGGCCCATACGATGACTCATTCCGCACGTGACTAACTGATGCCCGTGGATATTAACGTCGAAGTCGCTAAGCATACCAGAATGCGCGTCTATTACATGTTGGGTGTCTAAACTATTAGGGTCCCTGAGGGTTATTTTACCTACAAAAACAACAAGTCAATTTATAGAAAAATTGGCGTGGAGTCGAGGTTTTAAGTTAATCTTTACCCACCGGTGGTATCTCCACAGCAAATAGAAGCCTCAATAATCACTACTACTACTACTACGATCGGCATGCTGCATTGCAGCTGCATCATATATATATTACATATATAAGAATGCTGCACGTGCCGGATTGTCGACAAAATTGCCTGTCCACCATGCTTATTCGCTCCATGAGGGCGCCAAAGCACAAGATTATGCACTGGCTGGTCCTCACGGCGAAAGCAATGTCCTGCAAAGCGGAAGCGTTTCCATTCAAGTGTCAAGCTAGGGGAGATTAATGGAACACCTCCAATGTTGTGATTGGAGACTGTACTTGACACAATGAACCCGGCGCAGCATTCTTGTGAAAGTGCCATCCAGAGTTTTGGTATCCTCTGCAGTTAGAGCCCTGCCCATGCCTCCCCCTACCGTATCCGAAGGTCTTCACCTGACTTTCAGATCCATGATAGCAAATAGCAGAAGTCATCCACGTGCTCAAGAAAGCCATCCTTAGACCTTATGCCCTTCGATCAGACATTTCTTGAGGGCTGTCTAGGTTGACTGTCATGATTTTGGTCTTCTTGGAATTTACAAAAAGACCAACACTAGAAGCAACCTGCTGTATCTTAGAATCTATCTATACCTACCACCCGTGGTATCTCTACAGCAAATAGAAGTCCCACTGTATCTTAGGATATATACCTAGCCGTGGTATCTCCACAGCAAATAGAAGTCCCACTATATCTTAGGATCTATACCTACCCGTGGTATCTCCACAGCAAATAGAAGTCCCACTATATCTTAGGATCTATACCTACCCGTGGTATCTCCACAGCAAATAGAAGTCCCACTATATCTTAGGATCTATACCTAGCCGTGGTATCTCCACAGCAAATAGAAGTCCCACTGTATCTTACCTTAGGACCTATACCTAGCCGTGGTATCTCTACAGCAAATAGAAGTCCCACTATATCTTAGGATCTATACCTACCCGTGGTATCTCCACAGCAAATAAAAGTCCCGCTGTATCTTACCTTAGGACCTATACCTAGCCGTGGTATCTCCACAGCAAATAGAAGTCCCACTGTATCTTACCTTAGGACCGATACATAGCTGTGGTATCTCCACAGCAAATATAAGTCCCACTGTATCTTAGGATCTATACCTACCCGTGGTATCTCCACAGCAAATAGAAGTCCCACTATATCTTAGGATCTATACCTACCCGTGGTATCTCCACAGCAAATAGAAGTCCCACTATATCTTAGGATCTATACCTACCCGTGGTATCTCCACAGCAAATAGAAGTCCCACTATATCTTAGGATCTATACCTAGTACCTACCCGTGGTATCTCCACAGCAAATAGAAGTCCCACTATATCTTAGGATCTATAACTAGCCGTGGTATCTCCACAGCAAATAGAAGTCCCACTGTATATTAGGATCGATACCAACCCGTGGTATCTCCACAGCAAATAGAAGCCACACTGTATATTAGGATCGATACCAACCCGTGGTATCTCCACAGCAAATAGAAGCCACACTATATCTTAGGATCTATACCTACGCGTGGTATCTCCACAGCAAATAGAAGTCCCACTATATCTTAGGATCTATACCTAGCCGTGGTATCTCCACAGCAAATAGAAGTCCCACTATATCTTAGGATCTATACCTAGCCGTAGTATCTCCACAGCAAATAGAAGTCCCACTATATCTTAGGATATATACCTAGCCGTAGTATCTCCACAGCAAATCGAAGTCCCACTATATCTTAGGATCTATACCTAGCCGTAGTATCTCCACAGCAAATAGAAGTCCCACTATATCTTAGGATATATACCTAGCCGTGGTATCTCCACAGCAAATAGAAGTCCCACTATATCTTAGGATCTATACCTACACGTTGTATCTCCACAGCAAATAGAAGTCCCACTGTATCTTAGGATCTATACCTACCCGTGGTATCTCCGCAGCAAATATAAGTCCCACTATATCTTAGGATCTATACCTACCCGTGGTATCTCCACAGCAAATAGAAGTCCCACTGTGTCTAAGAATAGCGACCCCATTATCTCCAATATCAATAGCTCCCAGTTCTCGACCCGTTGCCAGGTCAACCTCGATCATGGTAGACTGGTGACCCCCTAATAACAAGGTGTTCCTTCGCGTTAGCATCATTGCCTGCATGTCCTCCATATTGGGACTGGTAAAGTCGAAGAGACGCACGCCGCCCCTGCCGCTACATCGCAGGTAGTTCTTCGTGAGAAATAATATCCCGCTGTCCAGAGTGAGAATCTGGCGGATATCGTTACAGTTATGGATCTATAAGTAGGTAGGTAAGTGAGTTAGTAAAGTGGAATGTTCAACTTGAAATAACACTGAAAAACCGTTAACTATAGTACAAAATGGAATAAATGATTAATTTTAATAATAAATTACATATATTATAATAAACGTCTGATCCCATTCAAGAAGTATTACATATATCCCATAATTTTTGTTTAATGACTTTATCAGTGGAATGCAAGTGCCAGCGTAAAACCAAATTACTTTACCACGTGTTGTAGATGAACCTCTGTTACAATTTAATTTTATTACGAAACATATATAGTAGGGTGGTTCAAAATTTTTTTTTTCGAATTTTCCATGTCTTACAAGCTAAAAGTATACCTTTGGGTTAAATATTGGTAATTGGAAAGTTTAAATCGATTTGAAGGATGTCTAGAGGTGTCACATCACGCCTGAAGTTCCTATATTGGCATTGCATTTGGCGCGACTACCCTATATCTACCATTTTTGTCATGACCAACTTCTGCTATGCCTATTTCAATGATGTAGTGCTCATTCGAACCGGAATTAGCGATTTAGTGGGGGTAGAAATGTTCAAAACAAGAATAGAGTTATTCCTTCTTCAGATAATGTTCAGTAAGTATTGGATCATGGAATTCAAAATTGGTGCATCATTTCTCGATTTGTGTTTCAATAAAAATCATACTTCCAATGACTTCACAGACTTGTGCTTAGCATCAATCGAACCACAATCATCGATTTAGTGGGTGTAGAAACCTTCAAAACATCAGTAGAGTAATTAGTTTTCATGAGGTTGCACAAAAGGTGCAGCTCGGCTCAACTCAACATTAGCGTATGGTTGCGATGTAGCATTGTCATAAAATGTTTGCTTCCAGTGACCTCACTGAGTAAAACATAGTTAAATTACCATGAATTACTGTATTATCATATACGCCTTACACATTATTGTTTAGAATGGTCTTGATTGAAGCTTACATTCATTTATATGAACAGGGCACACCATACCATGGGCCTACCTACACTGTCATTTTACATAGGAGTAATATAAATGAACTGATGAATGTAAGCTTTAATCAAGACCAATATTCTAAACAATAATAAGTATGGCAGTATGGCTTATGTGATAATACAGTAATTTATCGTAATCTAACTAGGTTTTATTCAGTGAGGTCACTGGAAGCACACATTTTATGACAATCCTACATCGCAACCATATGCTAATGTTGAGTTGAGCCGAGCTGCACCTTTTGTGCAAACTCATGAAAACTAATTACTCTACTGATGTTTTGAAGGTTTCTACACCCACTAAATCGATGATTGCGGTTCGATTGACTCTAAGCACAAGTCTGTAAAGTCATTCGTCATTGGAAGTATGATTTTTATTGAAACACAAATCGAGAAGCGACGCGCCAATTTTGAATTCCATGATCCAATACTTACCGTACATTATCTCGAGAAGGAATAACTCTATTCTTGTTTTGAACGTTTCTACCCCCACTAAATCGATAATTCCGGTTTGAATGAGCCCTACATCATTGAAATAGGCATAGCAGAAGTTGGTCATGACAAAAATGGTAGATATAGGGTAGTCGCGCCAAATGCGATGCCAATATAGGAACTTCAGGCGTGATGTGACACCTCTAGACATCCTTCAAATCTATTTAAACTTTCCAATTACTAATATTTGCCCCAAATTCACATTTTTAGCCGGTAAGACATGGAAATTTCGAATGTTTAATTTTTTTAAGTTTAATTTGAACCACCCTAATATATAGTCAGTAGACAGTAATAATAACAATACATACCTGAAACGATGTGTATTTCTGTAGATTGTGGCTGAAGTATGACGTTGTATGGCCAACCTGATTCCCTGACCATATTAGCTCTTCAAATGCGTCAAACGCAACAGCACAGGAACCAACCTGAGAAAGAAGTAACGATTTAAGTGAAATCGAAAAATAATCACCTATCACCCTATACCCGCATATTATACAATTTTAAATGGATGACAGTGATGAGGAAGTTATTGAAACTGTCTCTACATTCATGTTGTCAGTTGTGGTGTGGCAACAAACTAACAGTTTTTCACGAGAGCATTGGATAATATTGTAATATTTTGAATTCCAAAACGCGCAGTTCTAGCCTACTGTTCTAACAGTCTAACGTGCAAATTACTGAAAAGCCTAACAAAACAACCCTAACTCAAATTTGAAAAATGTATTTAATAAGAAGCACGCCATCAAAATTTATAGGGATTTGCCAATAGATTACTGGATTAGGATAGGCTATCTGCTGATATGATATGATCTGACCAAGAACAGTCTGACAGTGACAGGACAGTAGACAGGTAGCTGGATAGAAGAACCATTTTGTCTGTTTGTAAGAACTAACAGACCCCAAAACGCTAATAGCAGATCAGCTAAGAGTAAATAGGGGCCTACTGCTGTACCCACCGCATGTAAAATTACCAACTACTGGAAGTGAGATTGAGATTGTTTATTGCGCAATAGTCAAATATATGGTTATGGTTAATTATGACATAAACACCAATTAATTAAATATCATCCATAAATATATATCCATATATATTGCGATGTACAATGTAGGATTGTCATAAAATGTGTGCTTCCAGTGACCTCACTGAGTAAAACCTAGTTAAATTACGATAAATTACTGTATTATCACATAAGCCATACTGCCATACTTATTATTGTTTAGAATATTGGTCTTGATTAAAGCTTACATTCATCAGTTCATTTATATTACTCCTATGGAAGACCGGACACCCGGAATACTCACCTTTGTTCCAATGTGCTGCGACCCAGTGTCTGTCAACACAGAGCAAACTTCCCTGTATTCAGTACTACCGGTATCCATTCCTTGATGTTGATGTAAAGGTGGAGGTTGTGCAGGATGATGGTTGCCGTGTGGAACTGCCGATAGTGCATTGTAATTCATCATGTTGGTGTCTGGCTGTCTGGTCCTGTCTTGCAGTCTTGTATCCCTTCTGGCGTTCTTGTATTTATTTAAATTTTCGATAATTTTAATGTTTGATTATAATGGAGGCCTAATATTCAATACTACAGTACTGGAATATGTCTAAATATAGCCTAGGCCTACGGCTGTACGGTCCGGTCGCGGTCAGACGGTACTGCAGATATTTAGGCCTACTGCTGTACAGCTGTACTGTTGACACTTGTACCAGGCAGCCAGGGCACAGGGTGTAGGTAGGCTTACTTGGCAGGTCAGCAAGTTGCTCGCCTGAAAGTTATAGAGCATCATTGTCCAGCTAGTGCCTTGCCTACAGGCAGACAGGCCTCGGTGATCATCAGTGTTAAGCCTAATTCTGTAGTCTGGTAGTTACCGACCGGTGGCGGTGGTGCCTGCGATAGTCTGGCAGTCTGGTAGTGGTAGTGCAGTAGTGCATAGTCAGATAGTGCAGTACAGCAGTAGTGGTAGTCAAGTCAGAACCAGAAGTCAAGTAGCTCTGTCAGTCTGTAGTTAGGCAGTCAGGTCTTATTCTGGTCTCTGGGTCTGGCTATATAAGATAGACAGACATAGACTGATAGACCAGGCTGCCAGTAGTGCCAGGGATGGTTAAAACCTAATTTTTAAAAAAGCAAAATTAGGTGTTTTCCATAATTGAATAAAACCTTATAAAACCTATTAAAAATTTCATACAAAAATTAAGAAATATTTCTATAACATTGCAGCATTGACATAATCTGATAATCTTAGAATCTGATAAATCTTAGGGCCTATAAAGTATCCACTTTGCGACATTAGGCATACTGTACATACTCTAGTTTAGACCTATACTGTATTTATCTGTGTTTGACTTGTATCAATAAAACATCTCCAATATATCCAATGTGCAGTATATTCCTGATGGGTCCCACTAGCTAGCAACTATTTCATAAACATGCTTTTTACATTCCGAGCACCTAAATTATCTACTTTCGAATCTATCGAGTAACACCCCCCCTCTCATCCTGATCAGTCAACTAAACCTTTCACAGTCATACACCAGTGAGTGGAAATCTATACTACTGTAGCTTTGCTACAGCTGACCACTGGCTGCACCCCAACACCCCACGGCTACGACATATTATCATTAGGCCTATCATATCACCCACATTCATGAATAAATACTGATCAACCTTAAACATTTTATGGTGACCTTTGGTGTTGGGTTTTTTGCTTTTGCTATATAACGATATCGAAAGGTGAACTTCCGAAATTAAAGGCCCGAGCCTATCCCGGATTGAAATTGAAATTAATTGCAGTTTTGAAGGTTCTAACACCCACTACACAGCACTAAATCAACCAATACGGTTTCATTGCGCCTATTCTCAAGCAGTCAAGTCTGTGAAGCAATTGCAAGCATGATTTATTGACTTCTATAATAAACTTCACCAAATGGCACCACTGACTGCATTATAACGACACCACAGTTTACATTCGATATCTCGTGTGGTTGACAGGTTGATAATAGACGTGTGGCTATGTCTGTATGTAGGCAGGTAAGTAAATGAGTACAGTAGTTTACCTGTTTACAGAGGCGAGTTGGGGGAACCAAAACAACAAACGAATGTTAAAACTTGTTACCTGATTATGAACACCATACTGCCATAGGCCTATAAAAGTGCTGGGGTGTCGTTATAATTGAACCTTTAGTTGAATACTGTATCCCCGTTTGGTGTCCCTTTTCTGAAGTACTCAATAGACCTGATAGAGAGCATACAGCGATATTTTACAGTCATTGGTGCGTGCTGTTGATTTAATGAGGTACACAGTCCCCACATGGGCCAGGGCAGTTTTCGTTTGGGCACGAATGCTTTAAAGGGACCAGCCAGGGCGCATCTCTGCCTTGCATCCTTAAGTGGTAGCTAAATGAGTGTAGTTTCCTCTGGGGAGTGAAGTTCTGGGGGGACCGCACTGGAAATAAGTCGTCAGACTTTGTGCGTAATCCCTGGCCTAGCGGCCGAAGAAAATTTACTTTACTTTTACTTACAATGTTTAGTCGAACTATGTATTAGTTATGTATCTATTATTTGCAATAAATATATCAAAAACTATTTAATCATTTATATTTTTAGGTTAATATACAGTATAATGTTCCGATGCATTCAAATTAATTTTTGGTTTACTAATTAATTGTTTACATTGTCTGTTTTTTTTTCATATTAAGACATTTCATTTTTTTCATATTACATCCCCTAAATTGATCATTGCAGGTATGTGTAAATTGTGGATGCCTTGAGATAATTACAAGTATCATTTTTAGTGTATTTTACAATATCGCATCAAGGCGCTGCGGCGTTTGCACAATAAGTGGCCAAATGCAAGGTTAAAAAAAAAATTTTCGCCAACCCTCTCAAATCTTACATATTTCGAAAGCCCTTAGCGTGCTGATTTCAAATTTCATAGTGGTTCATTTTTTCTACCAATAGTAAAAAAGTTATGGACGAAAAACTTTTGTCTTGTGGTTAACGCTTTGTCTCATATAAATCTTTCGGAAAAATCTTTCTTTTTTATCTTTCGGAAAATACTTACCTTGTAACAAACACATTTCACAATAAAAAGTTATGTTTCAAAAACGAGTGTTACAACACCTAAAAAATTAAAAAAAACGAACATGTAGCATTTCTCATTCCTCAAAAAACAAAACTATAAAGAAGTGTAACGCAGTAACAACTAGTACTGGATTGTAGATCATGAAATAAGCTTTTAGTGATATAGTCGAGTCAATCTAGCAAAAAACCCATAAGTATTTCGCAATCAATCCGAACCACAGATTTTGGATTCTATATTACCTTATTAATGACCAAAAAAAGTCTATAAAATTTTATTTTGCGGATCATATGTTTATTCATGGAAATTCTGCGTAAATTTGCATAACACAGGCCAAACAAAAGGAAGAGCAGGGAAAAGTAAGTAGCAAATTGGTGATGTTCCAGAATAATTTAATTAATTTCACAATAAGCTGTGATTCAATGTGAAATTAGTAATATTTACACAGGCGTGTTACACATTAATTGCTATATCTCGGAAACTAGAAGTCGCATCGAATTTTTAAATATATCAAAAATTTTACGATATATTAAGGTAACTGTTGTAAAAAAATTATACAATTACACTGCAAGGAAATTTCATAGTTTCCATTAATGTTAGTGAAGATTTTTCACATAATTAAATTGTGATTGCTCTATTGATTTTAGGTGTAATTTATTTATTTGTTTTAGATTGAAAACCGCAATAGTTTATCATATAACAAATAAATTTTTTTGGGATAAGGGTTTTTGAGGTCGATAATTCCGATGGGCGAGGTTACATCCACCCGTTTAGTAGAGAAGTTGTGTATATAAGATCCTTATATTGTACCAGCAAAATTGGTATTAAAAATGGTTAAATTATTACACAAATTTCCGTTGCTCTGGAAATTAAATTTGTAATTATATAGAAGTGCATACTTCTGTCAATCGATAGTCATTAGAGTAAAGTTTGTCTGTACAAATTTGGAGAAAATCCCACCAATAGACACCTTGTTGCTATGTAAAATCCATGTTGCTAAGGAAAGAAACAGGAAATTGAAGGTGATCCGCATAATATATTTTTATAGACTTTTTTGGGGGTATTAACAAGGTAATGTAGAATAAAAAAAATTTGGTTTGGATGAATTGCTAATTTGTTATGGGTTGACCCCCTTTTTCGGCTAGATTGACTCGCCTAATATATAGTTTACTGGAAGTATCTCTTACTGACATTTGGTTATGATCTTGTGTGATTTGGATAACTTTATAGAAGTAAATGTGACTGATATAGATAGATAGATTTATTTGTACATTATGTAAAAAACAATAACAAATACACCAAACAATAATGTACCGGTATAAAGGTATTGTCCAACATAAAATATAGGATTACCCCTAAAGCTTTGCAGCTTATTTCCAAGGGGGTCCTTTATGTTACTGGGTTACTAATACAATATTACACTACGCTAATCTAAAACCAATATAAAACGTAATTACATTATGTACATGTACAACTTTACCGAGAGCGTGACAATGTCCGACTCAACGTATGTAAAGATGTAATGTACAGAACAATTTATTATAAAACGTAATTACAGTATAAATAGTAAATAATTAATAAACTAATAACTTACTGTAGGACTATTGTACCTAAGTAGTAGGGTCTTGGGCGGCTCTGCGACAGTTAGACCCAACTGACACCCATTGGGTGTCATATGACACCCAATTATCACCCTATGGGTGTCATTGGGTGTCATTGGCGCCAGACTGTCTGGGTGACAACTCCTAATTAGGCTAATTAGACCCTAATTGACAGGTGTCATCAATTAATTAGTACAAATAAACCCTAACAGGTGTCATATGACTCCTAATTAGGGTTTAATTGATTATCCTAATTAATCAGACTGATTAGCGCCCTGACACACAATGGGTCATCAGTGTTGTCTAACTGTCGCAGAGCCGGCTCAAGAGGGTGTCATAAGTGACACCGCAGCTCTTTTATTCTTTAATACTTATTTATATTTAATTTTAATTAATTAATTGTATTCTATTTTACTTTATTTATTCATTTGTACTTTATTTAATTTTAATTAATTGTATTACTTTTACTTTATACATTGATTTCTATTTTTAGATAAATTAGTTTTTATATTACCAATGAGATCACTATGACATAATGTCTATATTTAGCTCTATGGTTTATAGATCCCTTATCGTTAACTTTATAATCTTTCCTCTCGCGGCCCCTTTGTCTTCGTTATTCAATGGCGCCACTCTGGCTACCATTGAATAACATTGGGCAATCATTATCTCGCCTGATGTGACGTCATCAAAGCTGCTCTCTGATTGGTTTAATTATACAGTCTTTTCTCCCTCCTGTTCCCTGATTGGCTAACCCATTCTAGCCCCCTCTATAATAACCCCCGTTCAACGCATTCCCAGTCATTATCTAAGTTTTATATTAAAAAGTTTTATTTATTTTCATAAAAGTTTAATTTATTTAAAATTTTGTAAAATCATTTAGCTAAAATTCAATATTATCAATTGACATTGCTATATAATGCATAGACATGAAAGTTGTTTGGTTTGTAATAAAGAAATGAGACAAGACAATTTATCTCGTCATATGGAAACACATAGAAAGGAAAAACTAATGGCTCCATTACCAAAAAAATTTAAAAAATCCGAAGATATTTTTAGTAAAGATGAAAAGAAAAAGAGAGATGAGCGTAATATATTAAATATAAAACAGACAATGGAAAGTAAATTTCATAAAGTTATGAATATTTTGAAAGGGATACAAAAACAGTTACCCCTAGAAAATGAGGAAAATTTGAGTGAGAAAGATGGAGAAGAAGAGGATGATGAGATGGAGAATGAAAATAGTGAGGGTCAGGATGAAGTTGAAGAGAGTGAAGTTGAGAACGAAGAAAGTGAAGATCAGGAAGAGGATGAAGAAAGTGAAGGTCAAGAAGAGGGTGAAGATAGCGAAGGTCAGGAAGAGAATGAAGAAAGTGAAGAACAGGAAGAGGATGAAGAAAGTGAAGAACAGGAAGAGGATGACGAAAGTGAAGGCGGGGAAGAGGATGAAGAAAGTGAAGGTCAGAATGAGGGTGAAGAAAGTGAAGATCAGGAAAGTGGAGAAGAGGATGAAAATGATGATAATGAGGAAATAAAGAGGCAATTACTTGGAAATAAGAATCAATTGCGGAAAATTATTAAACATTTGAAGGAAAATGAAGAAAATAAAGAGGCGACATTGACCCAAGTCCTAGGAAGTAAAATTAAATTACAGAAATTTATTAAACATTTAGAAGAGAATGATGAAAATAAAGAAGAGATATTGAGACAAATATTAGGAAACAAAAATCAAATGCGGAAATTTATTAAACAAATGGAAGAAAATGAGGAAAATAGAGAAGAGATATTAAGACAGGTTCTGGGAAATAAAAGTAAATTACTGAAAATTAATGAACAATTGAATAAAATTAAGAAACAGTTGGGTAATGAGGAAGATGAAAGTAAAGTAAATCAACCAGCTTTTACTAATTTTCGAAGACCTATGATAAAAAACTCTCGTTCAGTAAATGCCCGCGCAGGACGACGCTATTGACATTTGTTTGTTTGAATTCCTTTCATAATAGTAGGGCTATTTATCCAAAACAATTATATTAGTATTAGGACTATTTATCCATAACAATTATATTAGTATTAGGACTATTTATCCATAATAATTATATTAGTATTATAAATGTATTTACCCCACAATATTTATTACTATTAGGTCTATTTATTCAAGAAATTATATGTTTTTATAATATACTTTGGAAAATTGGTCGACTAAGTCATAATTTTTAAAACTTTAAATAAGGGTTGAGTTATTTTATAAAGTTAAGAAGAATGAACCAATAGAGGCAACCTGAAGTCTAATCTCTTGGCCTTTACTCACATTAACTCCCAAGGTTGCATACTATCACTATAGCTGGGAGAGTCAAAGCTAGTGTATACTACAGTTAGCCGAGAGCTAGGAAAAAGAATAATGCTCTTCTAGGGTTCGAACTCACGACCTTCTAATTCGAAAACTAAGCAAATGATCAGCTTGAAGGCCTTAGACCCTTAATCGGAGGCATCGAGCAGCCAATGAGAGAGCAGATGCGAGTACAGTGGTAAGGCCCATCCATGGTGAGGCATAGTCTATGCCTCAGTGGGGCATAGTCTATGCCTCAGTGAGTCATAGTCTATGCCTCAGTGCCTCAGTGAGGCATAGTCTATGCCTCAGTGAGGCATAGTCTATGCCTCAGTGCCTCAGTAAGGCATAGTCTATGCCTCAGTGAGGCATAGTCTATCCCTCAGTGAGTCATAGTCTATGCCTCAGTGAGTCATAGTCTATGCCTCAGTGAGGCATAGTCTATGCCTCAGTGCCTCAGTGAGGCATAGTCTATGCCTCAGTGAGGCATAGCCTATGCCTCAGTGAGTCATAGTCAATGCCTCAGTGAGGCATAGTCTATACCTCAGTGAGTCATAGTCTATGCCTCAGTGAGGCATAGTCTATGCCTCAGTGCCTCAGTAAGGCATAGTCTATGCCTCAGTGAGGCATAGTCTATCCCTCAGTGAGTCATAGTCTATGCCTCAGTGCCTCAGTGAGGCATAGTCTATGCCTCAGTGAGGCATAGCCTATGCCTCAGTGAGTCATAGTCTATGCCTCAGTGAGGCATAGTCTATGCCTCAGTGAGTCATAGTCTATGCCTCAGTGAGGCATAGTCTATGCCTCAGTGCCTCAGTGAGGCATAGTCTATGCCTCAGTGAGGCATAGTCTATGCCTCAGTGCCTCAGTGAGGCATAGTCTATGCCTCAGTGAGGCATAGTCTATGCCTCAGTGCCTCAGTAAGGCATAGTCTATGCCTCAGTGAGGCATAGTCTATCCCTCAGTGAGTCATAGTCTATGCCTCAGTGAGTCATAGTCTATGCGTCAGTGAGGCATAGTCTATGCCTCAGTGCCTCAGTGAGGCATAGTCTATGCCTCAGTGCCTCAGTGAGGCATAGTCTATGCCTCAGTGAGTCATAGTCAATGCCTCAGTGAGGCATAGTCTATCCCTCAGTGAGTCATAGTCTATGCCTCAGTGCCTCAGTGAGGCATATTCTATGCCTCAGTGAGGCATAGCCTATGCCTCAGTGAGTCATAGTCTATGCCTCAGTGAGGCATAGTCTATGCCTCAGTGAGTCATAGTCTATGCCTCAGTGAGGCATAGTCTATGCCTCAGTGAGTCATAGTCTATGCCTCAGTGAGGCATAGTCTATGCCTCAGTGAGGCCTAGTCTATGCCTCAGTGAGTCATAGTCTATGCCTCAGTGAGGCATAGTCTATGCCTCAGTGCCTCAGTGAGTCATAGTCTATGCCTCAGTGAGGCATAGTCTATGCCTCAGTGTCTCAGTGAGGCATAGTCTGTGTCAGGTCTTAAATGAGAGTCTTACAAATTCGAACGTCAACGAACAAATTCGAAGGTTACTGTTCCACCTTGGTGTAGTGGTTGCGTTGAATTCACATCTCCCGTATGTCATGGGTTCGATCCCCGCATGAACCAGTCAGTTTTCGTTTGGTTAGCAATAGGGCTAACGTTGCAAAATGCAGTATTATTGCCTAGTAACCAATTCATGGCTATCGTATGGTTTTCACTTTAAGACATTTCGCCCTCTAGCAGCAGACTGGGGAACTTCAGACTACTCTGTGACTCCGCAAAAGATATAGCCTATGCCGTAGTAGATGCCGATTGGGGGGTCAAATTAAGTAATAATATATCTAAATAAGCCTCAAACATCTTGCCTCATGGCTCGCCCCTTAGAACCCTTAAGCAATATAACTTCATAGTTTTGCGGATTGTAAATAACAAAGCTAGAGAAGATGTTAATTTTTAAATAATACGCCCTCTAGCGGTAGACAGGGGAACTTCATACTACTCTATGGCTCCGCAAAAGATATGGCCTAAGCCGTAGTAGATGCCTACCGAGTTTAAACCCATTCGGAATGAAAATAGCAAAGTTAGAGAAGATGTTAATTTCAGATCATACGCCCTCTAGCGGCAGACTATGGAACTGCAGACGGCTGGATATAGGTAAGAGTAATTAGTAATCAGAGCTGTCACGGGGTGGGGGGCGGGGCGCTTGGATACAAATATTATTAATAAGCTGTTGCTTGGTTAAAGCTAATTGGGGTCAAAGGTCAAAGGTCAACGATAAAGCTGTCTGGAGTAATTAGTTACCAGTAAGGGAGCTGTATACCCTATGTCTAAGTATAACGAGATGAAAGTCCATGAGGTCATATAGAAACCAATATATAAAACTAATTATTGGTAAATCTAAAATAAAGTACAATTAATTAATTAAAATTAAATATAAATAAATAGGTATTAATTAATAAAAGAGCTGCGGTGTCACTTATGACACCCTCTTGAGCCGGCTCTGCGACAGTTAGACAACACTGATGACCCATTGTGTGTCAGGGCGCTAATCAATCTGATTAATTAGGATAATCAATTAAACCCTAATTAGGAGACATATGACACCTGTTAGGGTTTAATTGTGCTAATTAATTGATGACACCTGTCAATTAGGGTCTAATTAGCCTAATTGGGAGGTGTCACCCAGACAGTCTGGCGCCAATGACACCCAATGACACCCATAGGGTGATAATTGGGTGTCATATGACACCCAATGGGTGTCAGTGTGGTCTAACTGTCGCAGAGCCGCCCAAGACCCTACTACTTACCTATTTTTACATTGCACACGGAGGTGAGATTTAACTGCAGATTTAAAAGAATGTTGAATGTCTGAGTCAGTACTCCCAGATATTCCCATTGGCGATATCTTCTTTGCAGAAGTGAAGGCTGCTGCAAAGAGCATTAAGACCAATCGTGCCAGTGGAGTAGATGGTGTTCCCCCTGAGGTCTTTAAAATACCTGAGTGTTCAAAGCTCATCTATCCCATCATAGTAGACATGTACCGAACATCAAGAGTCCACAAGAAATGAAAACAAATAAGTTGGTACCAGTTCCCAAGAAGGGCAACCTAACACTCTATGCTTCTTTTCGGGGAATCTCATTGATCTCGATTGCTGCAAAGCTATACAATAGAATTCCATTAAATCGCATCAAGGATCCCATTGAGAGACTGCTCCGTGGAAATCAGAATGGGTTCCGTAAAGGTCGTGGGACCATGGAGCCCATTTTGGCACTGAAGAATAATTGAAGAGTTATCAAAAAAGAAAGACAGGCATCTCTGGAAGTTATCTTTGTTGACTTCTTCAAGAAGGCCTTTGATTCAGTCTCTCGCTCACGTATGTTCAGCATTCTTTCTTTATATGGGATTCCTGATGAAATTATTGCAGCAATCAGATCAGTATACGATGGTTCGACAACATTTGTGTCTACTGTTGATGGTGACACAGAACCATTTGAAGTGTTATGGGGCGTCCTCCAGGGAGACACACTTGCACCATTCTTGTTCATAGTTGTGGTTGCCTATGTTCTACGCATGTCCTTAGATCATCATAATGATGATGGGGTGATGATAACTCCACCTACTGACTCCAGAAGTCGAGGAAATCCTGCCAAGTACCTAACTGATCTAGACTTTGCTGATGACTTAGGAGTACTCTCAGAATCACTAGAGGGAGCCCAACGGTTTCTCAGCTCATTAGAACATGCTGCTTCTAGTGTTGGTCTGTCTTTTTAATAACTCCAGAAAGACCAAAATTTTGACAGTTAACTTTGAAAGTCCTCAGCAAGTCTCTGATCGGATGAGCATAAGCTCAAAGGATGGTATGCTTGAGCATGTGGACGACTTCTGTTACCTGGGATCATGGATCCGGAAGTCAGGTGAGGACCTTCGAATACGTAAGGGAAAGGCATGGGCAGCCTTGAATAGGCTTTCTAGAATTTGGAAGTCACCGAGAATTAATCGAAAACTTAAGGTCCGATTATTTAGAGCAGCAGTAGTTCCAGTACTCCTCTATGGGAGTCCATGCTTGGCTCTAACTGCTGAGGACACCAAATCTCTGGATTGCACATTCACAAGAATGCTACGCCGGGTTCATTGTGTCAAGTACAATGCACACATCTCCAACCAGACACTATATAACATTGGAGGTGTCTCATTGGTTCCCCCAAGCTTGACACTAGAACAAAATCGCCTCCGCTTTGCAGGACATTGCTTTCGCCGTGTGGACCAGCCAGTGCATAATCTTGTACTTTGGCAGCCTCATGGAGTGAATAAGCATGGTGGACAGCCCATGACTTTCTTGAGACACATCTTAAAGGACACTGGCCTTGAAGATGCGGATGATCTAGCAAATGTCATGGGTGATAGGGAGTTGTGGTGGTGCGATTTTGTTTTGTTGACAAGCCGGCACAGCATTCTTAAAAATACAGCTGCAATGCAGCATGCCGATCCTAGTAGTAGCGTAATCGACCCCGCTAATGTCAATGTTGACTTTGTGCCGGACTTCACATTTTCTGCAATATCTCAAAAACTATTCGCTCTATGATTGTTTTAAAGGTGTCTACACCAACTAAATCGGTCATTGCGGTTCTAATGAGAATAAAATATCAATGCAGTGTGAATACTAGAAGTTGATCATCACAAAAACTGTGATTATGACTCATTTGCACCAGGGGTGGGAACTGGCCATCTGGCCTGGCCATGTGCCTGTGGGAATATTTCATGTCATCCCCAAATCAAAATTTTGGTATCTATCGAAGTTTGGGCCCATTTGATGACATCTGATGTGCGAACTGAGATGAAATTCGGAAAGAAGTTTTTTTTGGACCACCCTAGTCTAGCAGTCACAAACCAATAGTCACAAGCTATACAGTAATAAAATTACGAAATCATCAAGATCAAGTCCCATAGTAACCAAACAACTAAACCCTTCTTGAGAACCGTATACTGTAATACCTGTAGGTGCAAAGAACTTTCAGCTACATGGGACAGCAGCTCTAGAACAAGCTGCCTGACTATGACTAATGACAATATAATAATTAAAAGCGCCTTCGGTTGTATCATTATCGGTTTTAAGAAATATAAAATATCGCCTACCGAACTGAATAAAAAAAAACCCCTCATTCATTCCCTGACCATATCAGACTATGGTAGCCATGAGCGGCCGGTTTTGTCAGTTTTGTATTATATTTTTTGTTTCCCCGACTTTTGCAAACCGTTCGAACGACTTTACACCAGCCAATTGGATTTTGTCCGAGCTTTGTAAAGTCGTTAGAAAGAGTTTGCAAAAGTCGGGAGAACAAAAAAAGATAACAAAAAACTAAGTTTTGTTTTCTTAAGTTTTGTAAAGTCGTTCGAAAGAGTTTGCAAAGTCGGGAAAATAAAAAAATAAATGCCAACAAAAAAACCTTTTGTTTTCCTGGGTTGTAGGCTATAGTCGTTCGAACATTATTGCAAAAGTCGGGGAAACAAAATAAAAAGATTACAAAACTGGTCGCTCAGGGCCACAATAGATAACACAATATAACATGATTTGACACCAAATAGAATTAAATTAATTTATTATTAAATATTACTTTACTGCTAAACATGACTACTTAAATACATGAAATAAAATAAAGTTAACCCTTTCAATCCTATGTCTCAACAGTTGAGACATGAGTTCCTATCGTTTCCTACCGCCTTGATGCGATATGGACAAATCCTCAAAAAATTATATTTTGAATTATCTCAAGGAATCAAGAATAGACACATCACAGAAATGATCGATGTAGTGGGTGTAGACACCTTTAAAATAAGAGTAGAGTCATTAGTTCTTGAGTTATTTTACAAAATGTCAAGACTATATCCACCAATTAATACTTGATATTGAGTTGACCCATTCCACACATTTTTACAAAAACTATAATGAATTAATCACTACTCTTTAATTTTGAAGGTGTCTGTATACACTAAATCAATTTGTTGCAGCGATGTGTCTATTCTTGATTCCTTGAGATAATTCAAAATAATATTTTTTGAGGATTTGTCCATATCGTATCAAGGCGGTAACGATGAGTACAACGAGGATTATAATGAAGACGAGTAATGCATTGACTGTACTCCTATAAAACACCTGGCTTCGCTATTGAACGCATCGATAGTTATAAAGATCGAAAGTCTGCGTTTAGGAAAAAAATTTAAATACAAATAAGGACAAGCGCAACAAGGCTTATAATGAAGACGAGTACTGCTTTTATTATATTCTACATTTTAATTTGTGTCTCATAACTAAGCCTCGTGCTGCGCGAAGTCCCCACGAACGTGTAACTAAACGTAAGTCAAAATTACTACAGGAATTACCAATAGATCTGAAATTCATACAACAATTCCAATCGATATTCACAAAAGTTTAAGTTCTCCTAAGAAACGGATACAGGGTTTAACTGATTTAACTAAGTAGTAAGCAATGAGCAAAAGTACAGTAATGAACTTTGATTGTAACATTATATGTAACATTATATTACACACAGGTGATTAAATTGCACTAAAGTTTCAACTATGTAACTTTGTGTATTAAACGGTAGTTTGAAAATTATAGTCTGACATTTAATACATACAGTACAAGCCTGAACAAGAAAATATATCCCATAAGTTACAACATAAGTTCAACTCAATATCAAGTATTAATTGGTGGATATAGTCTTGACATTAAGTAAAATAACTCAAGAACTAAT
Organism: Nemertoderma westbladi; assembly: GCA_032718475.1. Taxonomy (NCBI): domain Eukaryota; kingdom Metazoa; phylum Xenacoelomorpha; order Nemertodermatida; family Nemertodermatidae; genus Nemertoderma; species Nemertoderma westbladi. The sequence goes on from JAUCBJ010003988.1 coordinate 21,863, forward strand.
GACTCTACTCTTATTTTAAAGGTGTCTTCACCCACTATATCGATCATTTCTGTGATGTGTCTATTCTTGGTTCCTTGAGATAATTCAAAATATAATTTTTTGAGGATTTGTCCATATCGCATCAAGGCGGTAATGTAGACTTGTGCCGGACTTCACATTTTCTGCAATATCTCAAGAACTATTCGCTCTACGTTTGTTTTGAAGTTGTCTACCCCCACTAAATCGGACATTGCGGTTCTAATGAGCATAATATGAATACAGTAGGAGAACTCAAAGTTGGCCATCGCGAAAGTTTTGAATTATCATCACTTGTGCCAAATGGTAGGTTCTGGTCATGTGCCTGTGGCACTAGTTCCCTTGATCCAAAAATTAAAATTTTGGTATCTAGCAAAGTTTGGACCCATTTGATGACATTTGATGCATGTAGGAAGTTCTTTCTTGAGTCATTGATCTTTCAATAATGTGTTATATTGCTATAAATTTAATTATGGCGCATCGCAATGGCTCAAAATTTCAACCCTCTTGGGATCCGTGAAGATTGCCTTATTTTTTTACCATTTGGCAACTTTTGTGCACCGGTAGAACAATGAAATCGAAAAAAAAGAAAAAACGCACCGCCCTATTGTGCAAGTGTGTCTCCCTGGATGACGCCCCATAACACTTCAAATGGTTCTGTGTCACCGTCAACAGTAGACAGAAATGTTGTCAAACCATCGTATACTGATCTGATTGCTGCAATAATTTCATCAGGAATCCCATATAATCAAAATATGCTGAACATACGTGAGCGAGAGACTAAATCAAAGGCCTTGAAGAAGTCAACAAAGATAATAGCCAGATGCCTGTCTTTCTTTTTTGATAACTCTTCAATTATTCTTCAGTGCCAAAAGGGGCTCCATGGTCCCACGACCTTTACGGAACCCAATCTGATTTCCACGGAGCAGTCTCTCAATGGGATCCCTGATGCGATTTAATAGAATCCTATTGTATAGCTTTGCAGCAATCGAGATCAATGAGATTCCCCGAAAAGGACCATAGAGTGTTAGGTTGCCTTTCTTGGGAACTGGCACCAACTTATTTATTTTCATTTCATGTGGGGCTCTTGTTGTACGGTACATGTCTACTATGATGGGATAGATGATCTTTAAACACTCAGGTATTTTAAAGACCTCAGGGGGAACTCCATCTACTCCACTGGCACGATTGGTCTTAATGCTCTTTGCAGCAGCTTTCACTTCTGCAAAGGAGATATCGCCAATGGGAATATCTGGGAGTATAGACTCAGACACTTTTACTTCTATAAAGTTATCCAAATCACACAAGATCATAACCAAATGTCAGTAAGAGTAAAATGTCATTTTTTTTTCAAAAAATGAAAAATGCCGATATCTCGAAAACCAATCGACAGAAAATTATAAAAATACTATTTTTGGGTTTTTCTTGACCCGACTTTTACTTTTGAATAACACTTGGACATGGTGATTGAATTTTATCAGGCTCATAATTTTGAATAGTGCCGGTTTTAAAAAAAAAAATGAAAAATTCCGATATCTCGAAAACCAAACTACAGAATATTTTCAAAATAACATTTTTGGGTTTATCTTTTTATCTTTATCTTTTTATCTTGACCTAGTGAATAACCATGCAAAACATGGTCCATGTTGATTTTCCAAAGTGGATTTTCAATTTTGGCACGGGGTGCTTGAAGAAGTCAACAAAGTGAATAGCCAGATGTCGGTCTTTCTTTATTGATAACTCTTCAATCATCCTTCTACTGTAAGTGCCAAAGTACCACATATGTAGGGGAGACGAGGGAGATTTGGCACGTTAGTGCTACTTAAATTTTATTATAATCATTATCATAAACATTAGTCAATTCGCATTAGCCTCAACTTTTTTTTAAATCGAATCCGATTCGTTACTAACTAACGAACTAAATTCGTTATTCTATGCTACGAATTTAATAAGAATCCAGTTGAACATGAACACTCCCCACATAACACACCCAGCCTACGGTAAACAGTAACGGAAAGGAACATCAACGGCCTGGGGGATTCCTTGAATTACGCAAAAAATAAACCCTGAAGTTAAACTTGTAAACTTGGAGAAGATTAACATAATAAAGTAAATGGTGCTTGTCTGCTGATAGTTACTGCATAAATATTGCAAATTAGGCTGTAAATGTATGTAGAACATGGTGTTTAAATTAGGATGCCAAATATCCCTGTTCTCTCTGCCAAATGTCCTCACGTGTTGGGAGAATCGGCACGTTTGACCTCCGTCTACAAAATCGATCCTAGCGTTTCGAAATCTATTTACAATCAATACAAACTATGATTGAAAGATAGCCCATTCAAATCTGAACAAAATGAGAACTCGTATTAAAGAAATGAGTAAACAGATTGGAAGATATTAGCGTATTAGACAAAAACATGCCAAAATTTTAAATTCAGGTGAGAGAGAGTCGTAAGGGTTGATCCATGAGGAGGGGTGAATCAGAGCCTACATGCTGTTTTGCTATGAATGAAAGTATACTTTTGCCACCTGTTTTCTAGAACTGATACGACTGTTTAGGAAACCTCCCATTTATTGATTTGACAATTCACCAATAAATATGATGCTTTTCTGGTTGAGAAATTATTCAGTTTCCAATTTCGGTATGGATGATTACGTCACTAGTTGGCACTTTTCGTACACAAGCAATTTTAAAAAAAATGGAGTAGAGTAGGAGGCTTGAATCAAAGGAGGGGTAGGAGGGTTGAATCAAAGGAGGGGTAGGAGGGTTGAATCAAAGGAGGGGTAGGAGGGTTGAATCAAAGGAGGGGTAGGATGGTTGAACCATTTCGGATGGATGGGTAGGAGGGTTGAACCACTTCGGATGGATGGGTAGGAGGGTTGAACTACTTTTCTTTTGGTTGTTCTGGATATTTAACTACAGGTATGGATGGTATTTGGTAGGACTAATCGACTACGCTTGTTTCATTGTTAATTTCTTGTCAACCCGTGGTGGCAGGTAGTAGATAACGGAAGAGGCAGAGTCGGAAGATGTTCATAGTGAGTCCGAACCATAGCCACAGGCTGGCTATAGTCACTCGAGGGGGGAGAATAATAAACGCACCGGATTACCTATAATTGAATTAAATAAACAATAATTAACTCAATGTGAATTTGGCCTATACTCAATTAATCCTCTTCTAATGCATGTGCATGCAATGATATATTTCACTGGTATAGTTGTAGAATTAAAAAACGACAGTTTTTAATGGAAATAGAGAGTTTATTTGACAAAAGTGTACTACATGTCACTGGCAGACAAACAATAAAAAATTACAGACAAACAGACAAAAAGACTAATTTTCATTCATATTTTTATTTTGATAACATTGCTTCTATGGGAGGTTCATCCCTCCTAACCCCCCTGATTCAAGCCTCCTATATGGGGTAGGGGGCATGAACCAGAAAACTCGGCTCGGGTAAAGGCTTATTTCTCATATAATACACCATTTTAGAACCTTGTTTATGTTGTATTTCAATAGATGCGGAATATATTATTTTAGGTATATTTGTGCAATTTCAGCCTGAAGCTACGATGTGGAACAGAATAAAGCATTTTTTTTTAATAAATTTTCGTTCATCCCTTCTTGTTCTACCGAACTCCACTGTAGGAAGGACGGACGCTAGACTAGTGATGTGTCAGTGAGTTTGATAGTGAAGTAGAAAATACAAGAAAATATTAATAGTAAAGCAAATTACAAGTAAAGCGAAATACAGAAAGTTATCTTACTGTACAGATAATATTCGCGACGTCTAAATAACAATAGTAAATAAATTAATATGCAAAAACTTTAAAAATATCGGTCAAATAATTTGAAATAAAGTTTATTTACTGTAAATATTTCTGATCATCACCTCCCTTTTATAAAATTTTTTTTCGATTTCAGAAAGAAATTCAAATGGCAGGGAATATAGTGAGATCCATTCCAAGACGACTGTTTAGAGGCCGCGGCGGTACGCCTACACTTTTCTAAAGTATGCTGATTCTTCTCTTCATACATCTACACATGTTGAAGATCTCATGGACACTACTGCCGTTATAGAGGCCTTGAGTAACAATTAGTTATTTCTTTGGAAACATATATTCTGTCTTGAAGTTATCTTACTTCTTAGAAATACAGTAGATTAATATGCAATTGTTCCATGCGCAGCATATACTGTATACTGTAAGATATGCGGATATGGAAAGTAAAGAATGTGCTCGTATTAATTAACTGAATACGAGGGAGTATCTAACAGCCCACCACTATCGCTTCTGCGTCAACCTGCGGTATCTCTATACTGACGCATTGATTCACCTCCCAGTATACAGTATCTCTACTGACGCATTGACTCACCTTCCAGTATCTCTCTAACCTTCCACATTCCCATCTTCCTACATACCAATCTTCCCACATTCCCCTCCCCTTCCTGCATTCCCATCTTCCTACATTCCCATCTTCCTACAATCCCACCGACCTACCCATCAACCCACCAACCGACCGACCAACCAACCGGGCCACCCGCACCCACCCATCTAAAGCCCTTTTCCGCGCTGCTTTTCTATGTGAGGTTTTTTTGAGCTGTATTTCTAGCTTTTTTTCTAGCATTTTTCAAGCTTTTTATTGAGCTCTTTTCAAGCTTTTATTTGATTTTTTCAAGCTTGTTATGCTTTTTTCTAACGTTCAGTTAAAATTAAGATAATATGAATGTTCTAGAATTAGATAATTATGATATTCTACCCAGCTTTTTTTGAGCTGTTTTTCAAGCTTTTTTTGGAGCTTTATTCTATATTTTAGGTTTTACATCGAAAATTCTCAGATTCATCTTGAAGTAATTAATTTCTAGAAATTGTTTCAACTAAAAAAAAGCTTGGAATAAAGGTCATAAAATAGCAGCGCGGAAACGGGCCTTTACCCTAACCACCCCTTTAAATTAACTAACGTTGACTCATTTTGGCTTTCCTGGGCGCTCTGCTCATGCTCTGGGATTGTTCACATGGGGCCAGCAGGGTAGGTGTCTGTGTCTGCTCCAGTTAACCCGCTGGTCTCTGTGTCTGCTCCAGTTAACCCGCTGGTCTCTGTGTATGCTCCAGTTAACCCACTGGTCTCTGTGTCTGCTCCTGTGAATACACTGGTTTCTGCAGCTGCGTCTGAAACAGTCTCAGCTACTGTGCCTCCCAGTGCACCTGTCACGAACGACTTAATCAATATATGCGTATTAAATGCTCAATCTGTCAACAACAAGGCAGCTTTTATTAAGGACTATATGGTGGACAACAAGATTGATATTATGGCAATAACAGAATCGTGGTTAAAAGGAACTGCAGATGACAATAAGGTGGTTGGTGAAATATGTCCCACGGGTTACACACTACGAGACGAGCCAAGAACCCGATCTAGGGGTGGAGGCGTGGCCTGCATATATAGATTATGTCTGAAATTGAAACGCTGTCCGTGTGATCTAGTATACGCCAGCTTTGAGTACATTGAGTTCACAATGACACACAGTTACACACTTACTCGGATCATCATCATATATCGTACATATCCCTCCCGTGAAAATGGGCTTACAGCTAATTTATTATTTGAACAATTTGCTGACTTCATGCAACATACAATTACAAAACCGGGAGTAATTGCTATTGTTGGGGATTTTAATTTCCATGTTAGACGTTTCGTCTGATATGGACGCCATAGAATTTAATAATATCCTTAGTTGTTTTGGTCTAGTTCAGTTAGTTAACGGGCCGACCCATAGACACGGCCATACGTTGGATTTAGTAGTTACACATAATGATGAGTCTCACATGTACAGTAGAAGAATGTGTATGCGCGGGACATTGGCCTGTCCGACCACTACGCAGTTCATTTCAATCTGAATCTTTCGAAGCCTGTGGTGACCACAGAATCTTTCACATATAGAAATATTAAAAATATCAAGTTAGATGATTTCACAAATGATTTGCGCAATTCTTTGTGTTGCCAGCCACAATTTAGTAACAATATTGAGGATGTTGTGCAACTATATAATGATACCCTTACAACCATCATGGATATACATGCCCCGGAGAAATGTAAGACTGTACGTACAGAAATCAAGGCTGCCTGGTATAGTGTGGACATAGCTAAGGAAAAGAGGAAGCGCCGGCGGTTGGAACGGAAATACCATAAAACTAGACTTACAGTGGATTGTATTGCTTTTAGAACTCAGTGCAAAGTGGTTTCAGATGCTATTGTTTTTGCAAAGGAATCCTACTATGGGGATATAATCAGAAATAATTCAGGTAACCAAAAGATGCTATATTCTGTAATCAATAAACTATTATATCGCAAGAAGAATTGTCTACCGGAACGAGAATCTGATGAGGAGTTAGCTAACGTATTCGGAGAATATTTCGACAAAAAGATTGAAGGTATACGGAGAGATATATTACACCCTCAACAAGGCTCTCGGCCATCGATTGGGCCCACTGTTCTGACCGAAATAAACGCCCAATCGATTGGGCCGGTTGCTCATACAGAAACAATTCCTATACTAGTTCGTCCGACATTGGCGGTCTATGGGTACAGTTCCATCTCTGTTTAAGGAGGCAGTGTTAACACCAGTTCTTAAGAAGATCAAATTGGACCCAGAAATTCTTAAAAACTTCAGGCCGGTCTCCAACTTGCTTTACATTTCGAAATTAACAGAAAAGGTCGTCGTAAGCCAGCTGATTCAATATATGAATCTTCACAACCTACATGCGCCGATGCAAAGCGCATACAGGCACCACCACGGAACAGAAACAGCACTTCTTTCAGTAAATGATTCTATTCTCCGCAGCATCGACTCAGGTTCAGCAGTGCTAGTTGTTCTCTTGGATTTATCTGCAGCATTCGACACGGTTGAACATGATAAACTCTTAGAAATAACTGGAAATGCACTCAAATGGTTCAAATCATATTTGTCTGATCGTAAACAGCAAGTTCGTGTTGGTAGTCATTATTCTACATACAGAGACCTAAAGTATGGATTGCCACAAGGTTCTGTGCTCGGGCCGCTACTATTTACAATTTATACACGCTCTTTATCTGCTGTAATAAAAAAGCATGGTTTATCATACCATCTGTTTGCTGATGATACTCAAATATATATCAGTTTCAAATCTGTCGGCTTTACTATGGATCATTATATGACGTTCAGTAAACAAATATCTCTAATTGTTCGCAGTGCGTTTTTCCACATCCGAAATCTATCAAAAATACGGCGGTGTTTAGCAAAACATGACCTCGAAACGCTATTCCACGCATTTATCACCAGCTCTTTAGATAATAACAATTCGTTGTATTATGGATTGCCAGACAAATATATTAACAAACTACAATATGTCCAGAACTCTGCGGCGCGCCTACTAACAAGCACAAAGAAACGAGAACATATTAAACCTGTGCTCAAATATCTCCACTGGTTGCCTGTATTGCGACGCATTGACTTTAGGATTGTACTTATAGTATATAAGTGTATCAATGGCTACGCTCCGAGCTATTTGCTGACCCGGTACATTCCTCATCGTTCTCTGCGTTCAGGTGATGATGAACTAACTCTGGTTGCGCCTCGTTATCGGCTAGAAAGTTACGGGAGGCGGGCTTTCTCAGTTGCCGGGCCCCGTTTTTGGAACGCTCTCCCTTATTCCGTCCGCAGTTCACACACCGTGGAATTGTTTAAGTCGCGGCTGAAAACACACTACTTTTCGTTAGAATACGGTCAATAGGCAAATATATATTTTAATTGTATCCAATACTTGCAACCCTGAATGGACCCCCCCCCCCCCCCCCCATATACCACTTGATGTGGATTTATCTTTTTATTGAGCTTTGTTTTAATGAGATATCTGCACAGTGTAATAAATAACTTTTTACTTAATATTGTAATTATCAAATCATGACTTTTGTGTGTTCATTATATATTTTTTAATTATTACATACCGTAATTTTTAAACATTGTTGATTTTAAAGTATACAATTATTGATTGTAATGTCATTATGTAGTAATTAACTAATTGTGTACGCGTACGTACGCCTTGATTTATTGCCCTCAAAAAGCGCGTTATAAATAAATTATTATTATTATTATTAGGTGCTAAAATGCACAACGAGCAACAATGACCAACAACGAGCAACAATGAGCAACAACGAGCAACAATAGCAACAACGAGCAACAATGAGCAACAACGAGCAACAATGAGCAACAACGAGCAACAATGAGCAACAACGAGCAACAATGAGCAACAATGAGCAACAACGAGCAATAATAAAGTACAACAACGAGTAACAATGAGCAACAACGAGCAACAATGAGCAACAATGACCAACAACGAGCAACAATGAGCAACAACGATCAACAATGAGCAACAACGAGCAACAATGAGCAACAACGAGCAACAATTAGCAACAACGAGCAACAACGAATAACAATGAGCAACATTACATTACGGGCATCCTCAAACGTTATAAACCAATAAGATTTTACATTATTTCCTCTTGGCAAGTAGACACCATTATCATCAGATTTTGCTTAAGCAATTCAAATTACATCGCGATTCAGTGTGCGTGCATACAAAATCTTTACGTATTCTACTAGGTTTCGTTTTCAGTTCAAGTTCCTCAGGATTGCAAGGAAGCACATTTAAAATAGTTTTAGAATCCCATGATTGCTTGTCGCTGCTGGCAGTAACTGTTGCCATTTCATCCCAACCCTCCATTATAAGGGACAGGTAGTTTCAGATTTTATAAAATGGAAATTAGATAGCCCTACATTATACTACACTACATTTCATAATACACTTATAACTTATGTTGGGCACAGCTTTTGTAAAGTCGGCGAGTTGTTGCTAATTGCGACTCGTTGTTGTACTTTATTATTGATCGTTGTTGCTCATTGTTGCTCATTGTTGCTCATTTGTTGCTCGTTGTTGCTCATTGTTGGTCGTTGTTGCTCATTGTTGCTCGTTGTTGGTCATTGCTGCTCATTGTTAATCGTTGTTGAACTTTATTATAGCTCGTTGTTGCTCATTGTTGCTCGTTGTTGCTCGTTGTTGCTCATTGTTGCTCGTTGTTGCTCGTCGTTGCTCATTGTTGCTCATTGTTGCTCAGTGTTGCTCATTGTTGCTCGTTATTGGTCATTGTTGGTCATTGTTGCTCGTTGTTGTACTTTATTATTGCTCGTTGTTGCTCATTCTTGCTCGTTGTTGCTCGTTATTGCTCATTGTTGCTCGTTGTTGCTCATTGTTGCTCATTGTTGCTCGTTGTTGCTAATTGTTGCTCATTGTTGCTCATTTGTTGCTCGTTGTTGCTCATTGTTGCTCGTTGTTGCTCATTGTTGCTCGTTGTTGGTCATTGCTGCTCATTGTTAATCGTTGTTGAACTTTATTATAGCTCGTTGTTGCTCATTGTTGCTCGTTGTTGCTAATTGTTGCTCGTTGTTGCTCATTGTTGCTCGTTGTTGCTCATTGTTGCTCGATGTTGCTCATTGTTGCTCGTTGTTGGTCATTGTTGTTGTTGCCCGTTGTGCATTTAGCACCAACCGGCCAGCACATAGTACCGGTACAACTGTAGTATGGTAATACACAGTTACCAAGGACTACTGAAGTAGAGTACAGTACAGTACAGCACATTTTACATTGTACAGTACAGCAGTACAGCAGTACAGCAGTAGTAGGCCTAAAAAACAGAAACTGAATAAGTGAAATACAATTTTCCCGCGGACCCATTCGACAATTAAATCTGTACTCCATGGACCCGCTTGTCATTGTCAACTCCACTATCAACAACAAACTATAAAATACTGAAATACATAAATATCTATACAGCTATATATCCACGGTGGGTGTAGTTCTCGGAAACTCCAACACATTTTGAAGTTATCAAACTGTCAAACGTGTTTTTATGCACTTTGGAACAAATTAGAACATGAACCTAGCTGAAATTCGAAAATTTTTGAAATATGAACCACCCTACAGCCCTAATGTACACGTAGGCCTACAGTACAACCCATGGTGACATGCGCGGCAGTACGGTACATTCGTCTGTTCGTACATTGCCTGATTGCTGCATTGTATTTTCGTACCGGTCCTGAATTTATTTATTACCTGAATGAATACTGATGGTTTCACTGTTGTTAGGCGAAGATTCTCTAACCGTAAACGCGTCTTGGTAAATCACCGCGGTTCTGGTAACTCTACTGCATCTCAAGCGGACATCGAATACACTGACCCTGTCAGTTTAATATCGACAATCACTCGATATAAACAGGAACTCAGTAGTTCAGAATACCTCAGAAATTTAAACTCGATTCTTATAGATACAGTCGCTCAACTTATTGTCGGACTTGGCATTGGCCGTCTTGACTGCCCAACTGCAAAATATCACCTAGCGTTACTACTAGCAATTAGAGATCGCTTTCCTGGAGTTGAATGTCGAGTTTACGATCCTATTTGGTCGCACTACGACGCACAGGCATTGGCCGGGTTGAGATTTACTGTCCTAACAGTAAATCCCGCGGGTAAGTACACCGCCACCGTACCTACTCTGTATTTTATGCCGCACTGCGGCAAACCGTTATATAATAATCTGCTGTGGAGTAATTGGACTACAGAAAAACTCACACTTTGCACAGTAATTGGCAATAGTTTTTCCGGAATGATTAATAGATCGCCGATCAAAGAAGTTGAGGAATTACATTTTATTTTAGAAACTACAAAATTTGCCTTGGAATACCCAATACCGAACTCGTTTCGTTTTAGCGATATATTCAACGATCTATCCTTGCATAAATTCCCCATAAATCAGGTTAATCACGTTATGGACAGTTTGAAACATATGGTTCTAATCAATCCAACATACTTACATTGTAAAGATGAAATTATTTCGTAATGGAATTATAGGCCTATTTACACAATATATTTGAGTAATGAAAAAATTATTTGTCTTTGCAATAAATATACCTTTGGTTGTAATTTTCTTTTAACCACGCGTTATTATTAAGAAATTATTAAGCACATATTCAGATAAGGACATGGTGGAGGGTGATGGACGCTATCAAAATTCAAAATCAACGCTAATAACAACTGATTACGAGGAAAGTTTAAACTGTAACCGTAAAAATGCAAACACTCGGCCGAGTCCGTAGGCGACCCGAAGACTCCTCTTCCTATAGCTGCTACCCGAATGTAGGGGTTGGCGATATGAGTTGAATTTCATCTACTAATCTACTAATTTTATCGACTCCATGTAATGAAAGGCTATGGGGACCCTAGATACCAATAGATTGCAGGTGCTCAACCAAATGAGCTACCCCGTCGTATAAACTGTAACCTTAACCTGTGCTATAAACATTCTTTATTGTTTTGATTATAATAACGAACTTTATTACTTATATGCCTAAAGTGGTTACAAATATAGTTGTTAATTATAATTTGCACATCACATCACAATGCATTATTTATTATATAAGAGAGATACTTTAGAGACACTAAATCAAGTTTTCAAACCGGACTTTTAGGTTGTTTATGTTTGTTACGGGTGAACCTGAACAGAACTTACAATAAATTATTATGTAAACTACTTTAGTATCGTTTCGTTATAATATGTTATTGTTATGTTAGTATGTAGAAAGTTTAGCTAATTTAGTTCATGTTTATGTTATTTCCTATTTATTATCGTTGTTGAGACCTCCAAACATGCGACCTTTGATCCATTACCTACTGGCGTTCCGACCGTACTCGTTCGGTGCCAGCGCCACTCCCGTATTCCTGGGGGCGGCTCTGGCAACCCACTTCGTTACCGTGAGCCCGGCCATCCTCCTGCTAACAATCGCCTCCGTATTATCCGTCCACGGCGCGGGTAACCTGGTTAACACCTACTACGACTATATGCGAGGAGTAGACACCAGTGAGCGGGACTGCGACAGAACCTTAGTCGACGACAAACTCACCCCGAACGACGTCGCTTCTCTCAGTTCGCTTTCCTATTCCCTCGGGTGTTTAACTTTCTTCGCGGCCGCCTCGCTATCTTCAGCTCCCATCGAACTCATTGCTTGTCTGTTCTTCGGGGGCCTCAGTGGCTCTTTCATATACACGGGGGGTATCGGTCTCAAATACACTGCCTTGGGGGACCTTGCTGCAATCACCCTATTCGGACCCACAGCTGTAACCTACTCCTTCGTGTTACAAACCGGTCGTTTCTCCTTCACTCCTCTTATATTCGCTATCCCGTTGTCATTGAACACCGAGTCGGTACTCCACGCGAAGAATATCCGTCGTATGGATTCGGACACGCGTGTTGGCATTGTGAACTTAGCTATTATCCTCGGGAAGCCACTCTCGTGCGTTCTATACGCTGTACTATTGTTGTCGCCCTACGTGGGTTTATTTTATTTAACTCTAAACTATTCAGTCTATTTCGCGTTGCCTATAGTTACAATTCCTGTCGCGTTTCGGTTGGAAAAATTGTTGCGGGTCGGGAATTTCGATAAGTTTATGTCGGCGATGTTGAATTGCGTTTTTGGTTTCTTATACGTTATAAGTGTATTAGGTTGTAAAAAAAATAATTTGCCGCTGATACAATACTTGTAAGTTTTTAATCGGCTCACAATTTTATTTGGCAAATTTACTTTGTTACATTATGTCAATTTATCAGTAGCGCTCTTGTGAAATCCTCATGTATATCTCAACTGAATCCTATTTTCAAGCTGAAAAGTACAACTTTACTCCGTTGCGGCCTGGGGTTGGGCTGGAGCGATGAAAAATAAGCAATAAATTAGACACAATAAACTTCTACACAATAATATTATCTTAGCATAGTTTTTAATTAGTGGTTATTGGTTAGCTTCCTTATTTTTGTATCACAAAACAGACAAGCATAAAATGTATAAGATACAATGGTGCGAATTTGTTGAAGGAATTAAAACAAACAATCTTCCAGCCAATATATTTTGGGATGTTGGCTAGTGGAGAATTTCCGATTTTCGGATTTGAAATCGCCATATAATTTTCTGTCGGATCAGGCGGGAAAATTAATTATTTTTACTTTTCCAGTTGGTGTACCGTATCTGTCAGCCCACAACCCCTTCTTATTACAAATGGCTATTTATTTCATCAACATTCCCAAATATTGCAATATTTAGAATAACCAGAACGCCGCCGATAAGTTGATCTAATGTAACAACATCCAGCGTTATAAGATCCTAGTTTATTTACTTTAATTTCCTCGCTGCGCTCCTTTAGTACATAAATTAACTCGGGGTCATAAATCTGAAAAGTACTACTTTTCACACAATGCCGTAAATATTGTAATTTATTTCTAAGATAACTAGTTCGTTGTTTACAGTTGCCACCGCAATATGTATAACAGTAAGATTTATTTTGGAACCATTAGTGACATCAGATTAAATTTTTTCTTCAGCAAAACTGCATCCCATATTGTACCCCACCCAACCTACAATTAATTCATGTAATATCCATTACCTACAACAAACTCTTGCAGTAGGTTTTGAAACTTGGTCTTTTATAACATTTTTATGTGAAGTTTTGGGATTCAAGATTGAATATTAAATACCGGCGGGGAAAACAGCGGCGATACTGGACGGTAGAATAGAACTGCTATCAGATACTACTACTAGGATCGGCATGCTGCATTGCAGCTGCATTTTTAAGAATGCTGTGCCGGCTTGTCAACAAAATTGCACCGCCACAACTCCCTATCACCCATGACATTTGCTAGATCATCCGCATCTTTAAGGCCAGTGTCCTTTAAGATGCGTCTCAAGAAAGTCATGGGCTGTCCACCATGCTTATTCACACCATGAGGCTGCCAAAGTACAAGATTATGCACTGGCTGGTCCTCACGGCGAAAGCAATGTCCTGCAAAGCGGAGGCGATTTTGTTCTAGTGTCAAGCTTGGGGGAGCCAATGAGACACCTCCAATGTTATATAGTGTCTGGTTGGAGATGTGTGCATTGTACTTGACACAATGAACCCGGCGTAGCATTCTTGTGAATGTGCCATCCAGAGATTTGGTGTCCTCAGCAGTTAGAGCCCAGCATGGACTCCCGTAGAGGAGTACTGGAACTACTGCTGCTCTAAATAATCGGACCTTAAGTTTCCGATTAATTCTCGGTGACTTTCAAATCCTGGAAAGCCTATTCAAGGCTGCCCATGCCTTTCCCTTACGTATTCGAAGGTCCTCACCTGACTTCCGGATCCATGATCCCAGGTAACAGAAGTCGTCCACATGCTCAAGCATACCATCCTTTGAGCTTATGCTCATCCGATCAAAGACTTGCTGAGGACTTTCAAAGTTAACTGTCAGAATTTTGGTCTTTCTAGAGTTAATAAAAAGACCAACACTAGAAGCAGCCTGTTCTAATGAGATGAGGAGCCGTTGGGCTCCCTCTAATGATTCTGAGAGTACTCCTAAGTCATCAGCAAAGTCTAGATCAGTTAGGTACTTGGCAGGGTTTCCTCGACTTCTGGAGCCAGTAGGTGGAGTTATCATCACCCCATCATCATTATAATGATCTAAGGACATGCGTAGAACATAGTCAACCACAATAATGAACAAGAATGGTGCAAGTGTGTCTCCCTGGAGGACGCCCCATAACACTTCAAATGGTTTCAGATGTTGCTATCAGATAGCAACCCTACTATTACTACGTAACTGTAACTATACGGTACCTTAGTCCCACGTTGCGGTCGGTAGAAGTTGTTCACATTCCTGTAAGTACTGTTTAATAATGTTTATCTGTCGAATTAAATTAACTTAATATTGGTTGTATAATATATATTGGTATTATAATGTATTACAATATATATATTGGTTGTGAAACTGTTAAATATTTAGGCCACTTTATTACAGATACACTTATGATGATAATGATATAGTTAGGCAAATTAGGAAATTAAACGCCCAAGGAAATAGTCTGAAACGCCGATTTTTTATGTGTTCACATAAAGTTAAGGTAACACTATTTAGAGCTTTTTGTAGCAGCTTATATACTTGTCAATTATGGTGCAATTACAAAAAATTAACTATTAATAAATTGTCTGTAGCGTATAATAATAAATTTAGAATATTGATGAGCTATCCCAAATACTGTAGTGCTTCTCAAATGTGGGTCTCAAATTACTTAGGTACCGGATTGTGCAGCAGTTATGCGGAATTTTGTGTACAGTATTATGGTTCGGTTGCAAGCTAGTAAAAACTTAATAGTGAATAATATTATTAACTCTGATGTAACTTTTATATCTCCCTTGTGGCGTAGGTGGTTATCTGAACTTCACATAAATTTCAATCTCAATAAGAACATATTATTAAACGTGTTTGTAAATTAAGCTTTTGGTTATTAAATATTATGTTGGTAGGTAGTATTTGTTGATCTATCTAGTTGTTGGGTTGGTGCAAGTGAACCGTGATATATGTTTATATATATTTCGTGTTAAATATACAAAGATGAATTGAATTGAAATTGAACTGTACGTATTTCGCACATCGTAATGTAACACTCGGATAACAATATCAGTAAGTATAGATCCCTAATGGTAACAGATGTATTTTCGTGCAATGTGTTGATGAAGTTACCAAGCCAACGTACTGTATATAGATATATACAGTATATAGGATGATGGCATACTATTGCCGGGCATTTTGTATTACCAATATTGCGTGGTTGCTCACTATCTTGATAATATTTGTGAATGTACTGTATGTTCTTATCATATATTATTATTGCTTATAATTTGTTAGTAGTAAGCAAAATCGAAATTTACATAAAACTCTTTATTGTTAAATCAATTTTCGATTAAAATTACGTACATGTTCTCCAACCAATGCATACTATTTATTTATAACTATTTATGAACGCCCATGGTGTGTATTCCTATAAAGTGTTCGATTAGGGAGACATAATAAGTAAAGAGTTATCTATTTTATTTGAAATCTTATAGCTAATTACAGAATTACAAAGTAATTGTTGCATTCCTGTTCATTTTTCTAAGACAATTTTTTCAAAATTCCCGAATTTAGGCCTCTACATGTATGCCTAATACCGGTACCTAAATGTTTACTAGATGGACGATGCAGCGTAATCATATTAATTGAAATTATATCTGAAAATTTACTAATATTAAATATTGGCCATAAGATCGATGAGAGATTCAATAATGGGTTGGAGAGATATCTTATTGGACGGTATTTCTGAGATTCCGTTCAATGGGTCTGTACCCGGTCGATTGGTCTGTGTAGGCCAAGAAGTTGAGCCAATCCTAACGACCACCAATCACGTTCGAGATATTGTGTGGGCTGCATCCCGTTTTGGTAAAGGCGGTATACTGGTCACTTCACACGACTGCTTTGCCAAACAGTAAGTTTATTTGTGTGGAATGTGTAATTATTACCTTTCTGTAGCCGTACTTACGGTGTATCCGTCCGTGTATCATCAATTAATAATAATTAAGATTTGCTTTTCTTACAGTATAATTTCTATAGAATTAAAAAAGCATAATTATCTGATGATGAAAACAATTTAGATTATAACACATTGAGTGAGGCTAAACAAATATTTTTCTACATTTTTGTAATTTTCTATGTGATTACTAAGATAAAAAATTTTATGAAAACAATGCGAACCTTTTTTCGTATTTCATATCGTATCGTGTATTTTTTCTATTGTTTCAAATGTTATAGAAATCATAATAGTATGATATCATGAGACACTATCAGTAGGAAACTGGTCAGTCGGTAGTATAGCAGAATCATGAATTACACGATTTGACTGTTAGTTGTCCCCAGACAATTGACTTTACATGTGACTTGCCGACGATATGTGGTTGCGTAACTTGACAAAATTGCCATTCGGTTTGCGAACTACTGTACTTTTATTAACAATAACAATGTCTGTGGGCATTTTTGACTAAGGTGTACTTTTTGTTTCACTGTGCCTGAGTGTTGATTGCGATTTTGGGTGTTGTCACACACAAATGCCACCTATCCCAATTAAATTAACGCGGCATAAATACTGCAATTATATTGTTATTGTAGATTTAAATCGGATGTGGCTTCTGGTAACAAGTTATCAGCCAATATATTGTCCTGGTTATTCGACGTCGGATTCTCCAAGCATACCAACATTATCAGTTTGCATAACTTCATACACGGAGTCGCCGATATTAAAGGTGGTTTCCACAATGTGTTACTTGGTTCTACTCACAGTTTGGACAACTTAGTTTCACAAACTTCTTGTTTTGATGATAACGCGACACAAAGAATTCTAGCTGCTGTTAGTGAAGGTAGCGGTTTAGTTATCGGGGTGACGGCTTGGGGATGGTTACAGTTGACCCCGGGGAGTAGCCTAGAGAATCTACCATATGCCCCATTAATGAACAAAATTGGTATACGTTTCACTGATAAATGCGTCAAAGGTACATTGGCCTTATCTGCAGAAACGTCTAACTTAGTAAATTTCGGTAGATTGTTGCGCCGATTGGCCGTATGTAGTGAGAGCGATGAATTTCTTACGACTCTAAATCCCGAGGAATATTATTGTTTGTGTTCTAGTCTATCAGATTTATCGATCGATGCAGAAATATCCGATGCAATTAAACCCATCGCCGGCTATTGTTATAACAAAATAAAATGTAACTTATTTGATGAACCTGTTGTTGATGACAGAATTAAGGCGGCCACGATGTTGTACCTGTATTGGCACAATAGCCAACATGTAAACGATCGAATACAGCTTCCAGGTACCAAAGAAATACCAGGTGTTCTAGAAAACGAATTTTCGGAGTGTATTATTAACGACTTTGTTCTAGAATTACATTCAGAGAAAGAGGAGATATTCCCCACTGGTCTTTACTTGCCTGCTGATTGCATTTTAACTGTGGCTGCTAGTACAAGTGATAATAACATTGCTACATTGTCCACGTGGAGGGTTATCATTGGTGCTCAGGACTGCCATCTAGTAGATAAACCAGCCTGGAAACGTTGGCCTAAAATCCAAGTAACCCAGAGATTTCGCAACTCCTTCCAGCTAATTTCACCTTTCGGGGGCTCAGTATATCTCGAACGGTGTAAGTCACGACGTCCTCTGTTAGACCCTCGTGTTACCGTGACACTTAGCGGCGCGATCCGCTCTCCACTCTTCGATATCGTCGCACCTGATCCCATTGTCGCATTCGAGGCGTCGAAACAGAACCGCGGTTTATGGAGCGATTTGATTGGGCGGCGGGTTATGTTTACGGTTCGTTCGGAGTTGGCGCGAAGTTTAAAGGATCCCACCGCTGTGTTGGACTACTGGGACGGTGTCATTGCCTTGTATGAGGAACTTTCTGGAAGAAGAATCCGCCGTCAGTGGGTGGTTCCTGACACACAGCTGTGCACCGGTTGGATGCACGCCAACTACCCCGTTGTCGTACCCGAGTGCATATGTTGCCCGGGCAACCAGGAGTTCGCCTTCGACCCATGGGCATCCGGGTTCAACGGATGGGGTTTCTACCACGAATTCGGACACAATTTCCAGGACGAGCGGTGGACTTTCCCCGCGGTCCGAGAGGTCACCTGTAATATATTCGCATTGTATGCGTGTTACAAACTCAGGGGCGAGGCGCCCTTGTCGTGTCGTTGGTTGCGTCACAAGGAACGTCACGATGACGTCATAAATTTGGTCGAATCGCGTGGCTTTCAATACGGGAAGTTAGCGAAAGAATTCCCCTTCATCGGGTTGTACCTTTACGCCCAACTGGCTGAACATTTTGGATGGGACGCCTACAAGAGAGTATTTCGTAAATTCAATGGCTACAAGTCTAATCAACAAGCTGAAGTAAAATCGCACAGTTGTGACGTCAGAGATGAATTAAAAACGCGACATAATTACGGAGATCATTGCGATTCACAATTACAAGGGAATAAACCAGTGGTAAATAAATTAGAACTAACCGTAGGTGAGTGGAGAGGAGGAGATCTGGATGATCCATTGAATGCCATCAGTTTATCCGATGTAGTTTACGGAAATACTGGCGATTATAATCAATGGAAAATGGATTTCTGGGTGTACACATTCTCTCGTGTTGTCGGCTATAATCTCACTCCCTTGTTTGAGTTCTGGGGGTGGCCAGTCAGCCGTGACTCGGTTAAAGATAATCTCATCGACTTGCAGCCCTTTTTGCCCAAAGATCGTATCATTGACATGTTTCCAGGGCGAGAAACTACGGTGTTAGCCGATTACACAAGTATTGTAAGAGCCGTTTAATTGGTTATAATTATGTGGTTATTATTTTATCGACTCAACTCATGTACACGTACTGTGTACAGAAATTATTGGTGTAAATAGTTACCATAAGATCATTTAATCCTTGTAGAAGTATATGCGCTTCCCCCTGCTGCAGTTTATATGCCACGTAACACTTTGTTTAAGGAGTTATAGAAGTCCATGATTTTGGTCAAAGATGTAAATTTTGAAACTTTTCTGTCATTCAAGTACAGTCCCAATCCCAATAAACATTAACTTGGTCGTTTTGGCGGCCAAAATGACCAAAATCACCAAAAAAATGTAGTGTATTCCTATGGGCTACTTGGTCGTTTTGGCGAAACGATTTAACTCGAATCAGCTCAATCCAGACAGTCTGTCTCCTTGGCCATCCATTTGGTGGATCTGACTAAATGTCGGCTCGCTTTCATTTTTATTATTGACAGATTGTTAACTTACCCGGCGCTGAGCCTTGCAGTACTGGAGTCCGCCCACTAAGGCATTGATAGAGTACACAGTCTTATAAAAGGAGTTGAATGGGGCTTCGTTAAAGGAGGAGTATAATAATCTGTACGTCCCGAAATTAATTTATGGACGTCCCGAAATTAACTCTATGGACTTCCCGAAATTAACTTATGGACGTCCCGAAATTAACTTATGGACGTCCCGAAATTAATTTATGGACGTCCCGAAATTAATTTATGGACGTCCCGAAATTAATTTATGGACGTCCCGAAATTAATCTATCAACCAATCAGAATCGTAATGAAATAACTAATTAATGGACGTCCATAAATTAATTTCGGGATGTTAATTTCGGAAATTAATTTAAATAATATTTTTTTTTTTATAATACAATTTTTTTTAATATTTTTTTACAATGTATAATTCGCGGACACTGCGGGGTGACTACAAAACAAAGACCCAATTATAAAGACCTGCATAATCTTGTTACATGTGTTAACTTTCGTTAATTGTTTTGAATCCCCCCGTCACGCCTCTGTAACTTGCTCCTTTACCAACCTGCTCCTTTAAATAGCAATGGTACATAACGCTCATTGTGACCTGTACAAAACAAAAAGGTAAAGTCGCGTTACGTCCCAAAGAGCTTTAGGTTCCAAAGAGCTTTAGGTCCCATTGCCAGAGAACGTGAGGTCACATTGCCATTTAAAGGAGCAGGTTAGTAAAGAAGCAGGTTACAGAGGCGTGTTGGGGAACCAAAACAATAAACGAGAGTTAACACATGTGTTTTGTATTTGTACAGGTCTTTATTATTTGGGTCGTTGGTCTTTGTTTTGTAGTCACCCGACACTGCGGTGTTGCGTGGGGGCCACCAATCCACCCACCCACACTCAACTCCCAACTTCCTGGAAACTAGAATACTGAGTGAAAGCTGAAAGCGTCTGGAACTACTACAGGAACTCCATGACATACTATGGGCTAGCGACTAGGGACTGGCGCCCTTGAACATTTAAACTGTAGTACCTACTGCACCACCTACCTTAAAGTGACCTGTGGGACCAGCCCATTATTAGTGAGGTCGGCATTTCTCTTTATCCTGCCGCTCTCTTTGTATTACAATAGCATACAGCTAACCAATGGCAATGGTCTACCCCCAGTGCGGGGAAGACAAGCTGGCTACCATTGAAATGGATAGGGGAAGGATAATATGGTGTGTTCGTGTTCCCATCCTAATGTCTGTCGTCTTGGCTCAGCTAAGCTTAAACAGAGCCACAGCCTACAATAGAGCTTTACCTAAATACACTTCCAGTGAGCCAAGCAATAGTGGCGGGTTAGCTCCAAAATGCCCATGTAGGATTTCTTCGAAAAAGGACCAATTGGTTGAGTTACGAATTACAGTGAAAAAGTATTCATGATTAGATTTTGCTTTGAACAGGAGAAACAGTACCTTCTTGTATAGTTCATGTGTACATGTGTTAATTATTAGCGTTGGGCTTATTTCTATGTATTTTTGCCTGTGGGGCGAGCCACGAAGTTGGCGGAGCCTTAGCGAATTGACACTGTTAGGGGGTGGGTCAATTTATGCAAATAGTTGTCGTCGTCGTCGTCGTCGTTGTCGTCGTCGTCGTCGTCGTCGTTACGATTTTGACATGCTAATAACTTTGTCGGATTTAAAGCTGCCAAGTTGACAATTTGTAGGTATCAATATGAGCAAAAATTGAGATTTTTGAGAGACTTTCAGACACCATCAGTGCAATGGTCTCCCGCTAGAGGGCCACATGTCTAAACATTAAATGCCCTCCCATTTCTTTGCTTTTAATCCGTTTAAGCTGAAACTTGGCAGATATGTATTAGACCATTAGCTGTGACTTTCAAAGGAGGCGAATCCATCTGCAGTTCTCCAGTCTGCCGCTAGAGGGCCAAATGTCTGAAAGTGAAATCGTTGTCGTCGTTATGATATTGACATGCTTATAACTTTGTCGAATTTAAAGCTGCCAAGTTGAAAATTTGTTTTGTTGAAAATCAGTTCAACAGTCACCCGCTATATGACTACTTTATGCCTGAAAGTGAATAGATTCTCCCGTCTCATTGATTTTAATCAGTTTAAGCTGAATCTTGCCATATATTCTGGACCACATGCTGCGTCTTAGTGGGGGGGGGGGGGGGGGGGGGGAGATTTAATCGG